>VXAC01007490.1:1980-39282 GCA_013399225.1 Rhipidura dahli | reverse complement strand
AAAAAAAAAAAAAAAGGCATTACTATGATTAATAACAACACTGCATTTTCTTTTAAATCCCAATCATGCCATGAGTCATCCTGATCTTATCTGTGCTTGGATATGACTACACACTCAGGGTGTGCAACAGGGAATGCATCAAATGTGTTGTTCGAACAGACGCCTCCCAAATGCACGCAGCAGATCTGCGCATCCTTTACTTTTTGTGCCAACAGATGCCAACTTTATGTTACTCTGACTTTACTACCTGCCAGGACAGGTGTGGCAAATGCTGAAAGCAGGAGGAGTTAAGCTGAACCCCACGGAAATGATTTCATTTCATAGCTCAAAGAATGTGTTAACACATGAGGGAAAGCTCTATTTTATGGATGTGTTGTTCCACACTGAGTAGCATCTGCAGCAGCTCTCTTCAGCTACACAGAGTAGCTGAAATCACAAAAGAAATTTGTTTAGTTTGAAATTACAAAATTACTAGGCAATCTAAAAGTGTACTTTCTGTCTTGCTTAACTTCCCTGCAGCTATAACACCTCCTTGTTCCAAAACATGGAAACAGTTTATCTTCTCCAGTGTTAACAGTTATTTTGACAGATTGTGTCTTCCGTGTCCATGATACTTTTACAAGCTTTCTGTTTCATAGCAGGTATCTATTCTATCAGCATTACTGCTGGTGAGACACCTTTTGACTGCAGAAGGAACACAACCTCACGTCTTCAAAGAACAGCATTTAATATCTCCCACATGCAACAGCTAAATACAAGGTGCCATAACAGAAGAGCAAAAATAATTGTTTGATTATTTACTCCATGCAATTGATACAGCCAGTTCTGTCACAGACCACAAGAAGAGGGAAATGAGGAAAGCAGATGCCTAACAGCAAAACAACCATCAGATGATGTGCCTGAGTGCAGTCACAAGCCATCTTTTTACACCTGAGGCTGGACTTCACTCACACTACTCAACTTTAGAAACCCAATAGGGCATTGTTTTTCTCCACCTGTAGACCGTGGAGAGAAGAACTAAGAAAAGTGACTGACAGAAAACAGCTCAAGTTCCCTGCATCATCTTCTGGAGGAACCCATTCTCAGTCAGGTAGCACAAATATAGAAGACTAGAAATTTCTCTTTCTCAACCCCAATAATTTTTTGAGCAATTGCTCAAAAGCATAAAACTTTTCATTCTCACAGCACACAAGTCACTAAATTACCTTTCTCCTGAAACGAGTGCTGCTAGCTGCAACATCTTGGGAACTGTAAGAAAAACCTTGGACTCCAGTGGAAAAATCAAACTGACTCATTTCCTCACTCAAACTGCTATCCATCATGTATGATGAAGAAGCTAAATACTTGGGTTCATCTAGGCAGGAAAGAAGAACAGTCCATTAATCAAGGTAATCACAGGAAACAAGCCTTTACAGCCCACTAAAACTTGAGGGTAGGTGGGCATTTATCGTTAGATGAAATACATTGAATGCTTTTATTTGTTCCTGCTACCATAGAAGCCAACTAAGAACACATCAAGAAACACTCTATGAAAGGTAAGAAAGCATTTTTTTCATTGCCATAAATGAGTTTCATACCCTGGCTGCTATTCCCTGCATCCCTGGCCTCCTTCCTAATAGCAATGTACCGCTTCTTCCTTTCCAGAGGCACCTAAACAGCAAGAAATAAAGTTCTAATTATTTAATTTAAAAAAATTAGTTGATTATTTAAAAAAAAAAATTTACAGGTTATTTTCACTTATTTATTTACAGGGATACAAAAAAAATTATCAAGACCATTTAACATGAATGGAAACCTTGTGCTGTAAATGATTATTCTTAGTGCTAAAGAAAAACAACTGCATTTTTTATTCCTACACTTGTTCATTATCAAAATAAATACACTAAAAATGTATGTTAAAAGTTATATGCACTGCAGGTCTGTTCCAAATTTCAGGTCTGGATTTCTCTCAGAATAATGTATTTTAATGTATTTTAAATTTTAGAGGAATATTCCATTTTTTGTATCTGCTACAGAACCCTCTTTTTCCACATGTGAGAATTGACCTGGTCTTCAGTAACTACAGTATCATACCCTTTTTTCACTTAGCAGTACTATAGACCAGAAATGTCACTCACCTCAATTTCAATAGGAAATGTATATTGACACTTCACGTCTATCAAATTTTCAAAAATCAGCAAGTTCTGCAAATCAAAACATGTTTGGAAATAGCAAAATTATAATGCTGCACACAATAACAATTGCTTTGTATATATTTTATTTCTTTTAAAGAAAATTCAACAGATCAATGTACAACATAGAAAGTATGGCATGTTTTCTCTTCTACATCAGTACTCTAAAAAGACTTCAGCTATTTAACTACTCAAGAATTCACAGGACAGAATGTGCTCTGTAAAAAGGTCTCTCTTGTTCAAGTATATTCCAAGCACTGGAGAACTTAAACAACAGGGGCTTTCTCCTCATATTTTAGAAAATTGATTGGGAGTGGAAGGAAAACAGTATCACTACTTCACTCATTCCCAAACAGTTGGTAAAACTTTCATCAGCTACCACTCCTTCTATTGCCTCACTGCGTAGTTTGTTAGTATAATTGCATGTCATTCAGGTTTCATTCTTTGATTTATTGCAATCAGGTAAAATCTCTTTGTGTCTCATGCTCTGTAAGCCTTCTAACAGCAATAAAAGCTTCTTACCTTTTCCAATTTTTCTGAAAAAAGAAAGCCTTGATAAAATTTACTTTCAGTGAAGACACAACTGATGACAGCAATAGCACAATTATATGCTGCACAGTGATACTGTCTCCTCTTCTCCAACAGCTGACTCTCTCCTGCCATGTTTTCTGTAAATGCATCATAGCATGACCTTAAAATACAAACAGGCAACACCATCAGAAGTCTTTTATTAAGCAGTACAAGAAGGGTTCCAATCAGAAACCAGTGAATCAACAGAATTTCAAGGGAGCAGTATCTGATTAAACCACCTCAGACTTGTTCAAGTATTCTGCAGGTAAATGGAACCAAAATGGAACCATTCAGCAATGACAAAGAAAACTTCCCCAACTATTCACACTGAAGTCCTTAATGTCAGGAATGTGATGACAGGTAATGTTCAGGTAAGATGAATACATGTTTTGATGCATGCATAAATTTCTCTCATGTTCCTTTGCCAAGAATTATGAATGGACATGCATGCTAAGGTATTTTATGGATTGGCTGAAGAAAACCAGTTTGGATGCGATTTTTAAAGGTCGTTGGCAGAAAGCCATTTATAGATCTGCAAATCATAGCCAAGAAATTCTTTGAAGTCCTCACAGGACATAGTATTGTAAAATAAAAATTAGAACAAAACAAAGCTAACAGCAATTCAGGTATCTTCTGGTTTTCTCTGAGTATTAAACAAACTAAACAATACAAATTAACATTCAATACTTCTCTTTTGTCCCCCTTTGCAGTGATGATTAAGCCAAACTACTCCTACTGGGTGTGCTGCTGTATTATGAAATGTAAATGAAAATCCATCCTGTCTTCTCATCAATCATATCAATACCAGTTTTGCAACACAGAACCATATGGAAGTGTGAGTATGCTGAAACTGAAGTTGTGAAAACACAAATTAAAGGCCAAGAATCATATTGAAAAGGTGAAATAAATGCACGAGCTTAACAAATTAAAAAAAAAAAAAAGGACAAAAGCAGGGGCAAAAGTTAACCTGACACATGACTGCAGTTTACATTACAGATCATTCTATCAATGCAAACTCAATATTGTGTACTTCATTTAAAATCAAAAGTTACATAAGAGATTACATCTACTCTTGAACAAATCCATCTTCTGCTTCATATGGCCTACTTAAAAAAAGCAAATCTGGCCAAAACCTAATTAGAAACATAAAGTAAACAAAATAAACAATAGTCTTACTTTATTAGTGTCTTGGTAAGTTCATTTCCTTCTACACTCATGGAGCCACGGTAAGCTTGGTTAATTTTAGAGTCCTTGGAGTAAACTTCCTCTTTTGGAAGTCGCACATACATCACTTCCAGCAGCTTGTAATACCCCATTTTCTTGGTGACTTGTTTATCAAAAGTATATTCATGGGACTGGAAACAAATAAGCAAAATTTGGATCTTGTCCTTTCTAAATGGTTCCACAGTTACTTCAAGTTTCTGTTAGACAGCCTTTAGCTTACTTCTACCTTCTAAAACAGAGGAAAGAGCTGATGACAATATAAGACTGATAGACTCTGAGTTCCTGTGTAGTACAGTTATCAAAGCTGTGTTGACCCATGTTTGTCTGGTGAGCTGCCTTAACTACAATAGGCCTAAATTATTATAAGGCTACTGTAGGAAAACAAGCAGAGTACCAAGTGACAGCTCAGCCTCACAACACATGTGAGCAAAACAGACACCTGTCACCAGCCCTGGTGTCATTCATGAGTTTCTTTCTGCACCTCATTTTGGTGCCAACATTTACAGCAACAGGAACATGGTCGGGGTGACCCTACATGAATTTTAGTTTTAGCATTTTGTTTCAATAACTATTACTAAACGTGGGTCATTTCAGCATCTTGCTTGCCCCGCTGCCTTTGAATATCTGCACCAGCAAAACCATGGGAGTGAAGAACTAGGGCAAGAGCAGAGCCCTCCACTGGCAACAAGATCATTGCACACAACTGTATTCTTAAATTGGAAGACAGCCTGTAAATAGAGAAAGGAAGAACTGTGCGCCTAATCCCTTGCTGAAGAATCTTTGCAATGATTACAGATGTATTTCTTTCTCTAAAAGTAATGTACCTAATTTCAGAGCTTTCATTATGGAGGTTGAAAACCTCTCCAACAATGTAGCAACAGGTTACAATTTTATACAGCTTTTATCCTTCAATGTTAGAATGGGTTTTTGCTTTTGACAGAACTTCAGACCCCTTTAGATATACAGATAACATTCCAACTTCAGTTTTTATACACAGTAGATATACAAACATGCATTAACTCCAAAGGAAGAGTGTGTTGAGGAATAAAGAAAAGGTTATCAGTAATAATCAAATTATATCACTGGCACAAGCTTCTGTTCCAGAATACAGAAAACTAGAAAGGAAACCATTTTTATCAGTGCTTCATTCGAAGTTAAGCAGAATGTACATACCAACATCAGCATTTTCTTAGACCTTCCCTAACCCTAAAAAGAAAAATAATTAAAAAAAAGCAATTCATACCTTTGTAAACCTGGAATTAAGTGTACCCATAGCCTCTGCTATGATCTTGACAAAGAATTCTCTCAGTGCATCCAAGCTGCAGTGCCACAAGAGAGTAAGGAGGGACCGATCCACAAATGCTTGACGAGCAGTATTTGAAAGAAGTGCTTCGCTTCGGAACATGTTGTGAACAGTGTCCAACAGTATCACTTGTTTGTCAGTGGTGCTCCTAAACAAGATGGAAATCTCAAGATGAAAACTCTTTTACCAGACTTCACTTACGTCTCAAATCCTTAGGACATTTAAGTTTTTTACTGTCTGCATTCATGCCCTCTTGGGTTGTCCTACAAGACATGCAAGATCAGGTTGAACCACCAAGTATTACGCAACTCTCAAAAAACCCACCTCAGCTTCTCAGGCTGCAAGAGATGGCAAACTTGCTTGTGTATCTTTAATAATTTAATCCTAAAGCAAACATTAACTTTCTCAGTTCCTTTTTACAGAGCAACCTAAAAAAAAATATTATCTGGTACATGTGAAAGATGTAGGCAAACCAAAGGAAAAAAAGAGCTGTGGCTATCAAGCATCCCACTGCTAGATGATCTGCTGTTCTGAGTAATTTTGCTAAAGCTAAAGATTCAAAAATGGGATTTGGGCATAAGGTAAATTACTTTTTCCAGGAAATTACACCATAGTAGAGCCCATCAAAATTGGAATGTTGGTTTTGGAAGAGATACTGAATACCTCTTCTGTGGACAGAGCATATTTGAGTCTACAATTTAACACCCTGGAAATATTAAATTAAGTAAGTGCATTGTTGTACTTTCAACAGGGTTGAACAAATTAATTCTCTGTCAATATAAGTACTATCAACTTAAGTGATCATACAGGGACAGCAAATATATAACAAACAAGTACTATTGTCAACTGGATTCTCTCAGAACAAGCTTATTTACAGAAGGCTTTCCAAATTTGCACAGGCACTGGACATGTAATCTGGAAACTGGTGTCACTTGTTTACACTAAGGAAATACTTTGAAAATGTGAAGACAAAAGCAAAACCTGAATTAGAACTATTATGTAAAACTTTACAGTGCAAATCATCACTATTATAAGGACAATAAAATACAAGAAGCACATTTGCTTCAGCAAAAATTCAGTGAGAACAAGCACAAAATCCAGTGGACTAAACCCACCTTCTGGAAATTCTTTTGAAGCTGGCTTGAAATAAGTCCTCCATTAAATGTCTGTGATCCCTACAGAGGATTTCTGTCATCAGTTGCAACAACATTGGACTCTGAGACAATTCTAATGCATCTAAAAACTGAAGAAGAAGCAACACATAACATGAAGAGCCACACTGGATCAGATCACTTCAACCTAATGATATAATTATTTTTTAATACTGATCAGAATGCACAGAAGTGTGTGCTTATTTAACGTGCTTCTGTAGATTCAATTTCTGGATAGACATAACCCTGAAACAGGCAAGCTGATCTCTTCATGTGAACTGAGAAAATCTCTCCTTAATGGCAGATCCTGTGAAACATTGTTTCTAGACACAGTTCACTTTGGCTTCTAATTACGTATTTGTTAAAAATACTGACCTTCTTAGTGCAGTCTACATAGTTATTGTGCTTCAAAGTTCCTTTGGGAAACTCATCAGACTTCATGGGAAAGTTGAAAGCTACAAGTTGATCCAGAGCATTCTTAAGGTCATTAAGCTTTTCTCCTGTCAAATTAGTGAAGAACGGGAAAATTATCACTGCTTGGCCCTGAAAAAAAAAAAAAACAAACAAACATAAAAAAGATACAGTTTCACACTAAAAAATAAGTTAATCCCTAACTATGGAGCCAGCTGAACAGGACCACAAAACAGCAGCAGTGGCTGTTTTTATTGATTCAATGTCTCAGTGTACTACTAAAAATAAGTTATATAGCTGCTGATCTTTGCAGATGCTGGTTCGGAAAACAGCTTTTAACTGTCAGGTCACTGCTGAGTGAGAGTTAAAAGCTAATTAGTATCTCATGGCTGACACAGCTATGAATAATATCTCATTGTTCTTTTAAGCAACCATTCAATCTCACACAAGTCACTGATTTAATGCATCATCTTGCAGCCAAAGCAAAATCCCAAACTTTATTTATTTTGAATGCACAGGAAAGTACAAAACTCTGTCTAATTAAAGGCAGACTGACTGAGAAGCAACTATGCAAAACTTTCCTAAGTATAAATTTTTTCATTATTCTAGTCCAACCTTTATGCTCCAGCATCTTTTACAACTCCCACTCTCAGTCTGCAGTACTTCATCTCCCTCTCCTGACCAAGCTGCACATAGCAGCTACTCCATTGGTGCTGGTCTCATCCTTGCAGGCATGACCTTCAAATCACGACAAACGTTCAGAATTTGAGCTGTAGGAACTGCCACTCCTTGCTAAAAGCCTGCTTAGCTGTCATTTCTCCAGTGAACACTTGGGAGCTCAAGACAACTTGTAACTGATGGTAATTCCCTTTCCTAACAATTGCATTCCTTTCTTCTGAGCAAGGGGGAAAAAAAAGAGCACCTTAAACCAAAACATGACATCTGTGATAGTGCCTCTGTCTGAAGAACAAAAAGGATGACTTACAGGTTTTAGGATGTTGAACAGAAGAATAAAAACCCATAAGTCCATGATAAAAATTAAGCCAAATAACAGAGAATTCCATGAACAATTAACATTCTAATCTGGGGAGGGTAGGGAAGCTGATGAAGTGAGCAATTTACCTTAAGATTTAAGCCTAAATTCTGATCAATAAGGAGACTGGTATAGGTATTAAAAACAGCTGTAAATGCTTCATGATTGGTATTGAAAGAAACTGAAGAGTCTATCTGGAAAGACAAATAAAAAAATTAGTTTGGGTTTTTTTAACTAGTCAAAGAGATTTGTATTAAAGAAAAATAAAAAGCCCTTGAGTTAGAATTATTTATTTCCAAAAACTCACTGAATTAACAGACAGCACATATAGAGTAATTTTGGTTTTAAAAGAAGAACTAAAAAAGCTCCTACACAGTATAAACAAAATCATAATGTTAGATATTTTTCAATTCAAAAAAATATTAAGCTCCTTCTGAAAGCCAAATTTCCTACTGGTCAGTTCATTGCCAGTTAATACAGCAATACAGTTCACATTCTGTGTCCCAACACATACCTGTAAAACAAATCAAGTCTAAAATAATTAATTATAAAAAATAAAAATTACACTCAACAGTTGATCTTTGAGTATCCTTGTGTACAACTACTTTTATAAGTTCCCACAAAAATCCCAAAAGGATAAGTAGATAATTATGTTTTCAAAATAGAGGAAAAAAAAAAAACAACAGACCAAAATCTCAGTGTCACAGAAATTGAGTGTTTAAAATAAAGATAATTCTGCAATCTGTTAACAGGGGTAGGACTCGTCCACTGCAACTTTCTGGATGCCAACATGAAAAAGAATGTTATCAGAGGCTGCTCAGAGTTCACTCTCTCTACTTCTACCAATTCTCCAAAAGGAAAAGAGGCAGCTAAAACATGAGAGCTATTAAAAAAAAAAAAAAAAAAGATGGAAAAGGTGGTTGGGGGAAGAAGAGCAGTATCTAGTAATTTCCACCTGTCCCAAATGTTTTTGTCCTTTGCTAATAAAAACACAGATTCTAACACTGTCCAACTTCTCCCTTTTTTCTTTTTTTCCCCCAAACACAAAACATTTGACTTACACAGCATTTCTTGAAAATACAATGCAATCCCTACAGAACTAGAAAGGTTATCTGAATTTTATAAAGCAGTGCATACCTGCAGAACTTTGGCCAGCAGGGTCAAGACTGCTGTTTTGCTCTCAGCAGGTGAACCTTTGGCCCACCAGCTGTCCAGTTTCTCCCAGTTTCTCAGGACAGCTGTCACCAGCTTTGCTCCTTGCTGCTTGCGCACAGCACGGTCCCTAAAGCTCTGATCTAACATGCCATTCAAAATAGTCCCAACCTGGAAGGAAAAGCAACAGGTGAGACTGTTGCATCCCAAATGAAAGGATGATAGGATCACTTCAGTGGTATGGGCAGTCATAAAAGAGAAGAATCACAAAGCAATGCTAGATATAAATCTCAAAAGGATGCAGAAGAAAGGTCTCTGCAGGAAACTAAAGCACACCCTTCTCAAAAGAAAAGATGCCTCTCCAATTTACTCCTGTTTCAGAGAGCAATGCATCAATTAATTCCAATATCTTTTGTGTATATATGGAGAAATAAATGATAACCCAGAACAAAGATCAGTACTTGATAATTTTATTTAGTGTGAAGATGAAAAATAGCACACATGCTAACTTATTCACATCCATTTTGAAAAGAAAAATAACCCTTGCATTGCAGGTATGAACTAAGTATGCTTGAAATCTCTTTTCTTCAAAAACTAATTGTCACTATCATCTATCAGATACACTTAAAAGAATTAATGTATTGTGGCATGCTCCACACAGTAAACACTACATAATCATCACCAGAAACAGGCTTTTAAAACATACACATTCCTCTACAGTCTAACTGAACAATTTTTGATATCACCAAAAACAATGCTGAAAATGTTTTAAACTAATGCTTGCATGCAGCACGTCTAAGTGTAACATATTGGATTATAAAAGAGCCAGTTATTTTAAAAGGATGATTCTACTTTGCTGAGCATCTTTTAAATCAAAAGGAAAAGCAGACTTTTGATCTGTCTTTTTGGCCTTTCTGTTTAACAGAAGCACTTAAAGGAAGGCTTTTCAAATTGAAGTTTCCTTCATGGCACTGAGTTCTATAAGTGCAGTAGACAAACAGGAAGAAGCCTGTTGAGCCAAACAAGCAGTGCTGAGACTGAGTACATGACAAAGTATCCCGTATTTATTTCAGCTCAGGAAGGTTGTGTGTGTGTATGTCTTTCTTTTTAATACTCTACCAGCTCTATTTTGGTCCTGTGGACTAAATACCCATTAGTAGTTGGTTTTTCAGTTTAGTTTTATCCAAAACAAATCCAAGCCACATGCTCTGGGACTACTCTGCAATGAAAATCAAAGCACAGTAAATGGGTCCCTCCTTTGAAAGGATACTTTTGATCTGAAATACTATGCAAAGACATCCTGAAATACATAGATTTCAGGATAAGTAATAGGTAAGCACTTTCTCTCAGTATGATCTGAGATCACAGAGTAATGTCAGGTTGCCACAGATCATGAAGGTAGTGCCAGTCGGTCAAGACAAAAAAAAAAAGCCAAACCAAAAACTATCAATGCATTGCTGCCTGAAATTCAACCCAATTCACTTTTTTCCCCTCTACACACTCCTAACAATAATAATAAAATTTTTACTTCTAACTTTTGACTTTGTCGTTTTAAAGTTGAGTAAGTCCAATACCATTTGAGGATTGCTGACAGATGATTCCATAAGAGGGACTATGATCACATCCAGGTTTTTCAGCAGCTGTTGATTGATGGTTTCGGAGAACAGGCTGTAGAAATACTGTCCATGAGAGAAATTCATCAGGTGGTTCTGGGATGCTCCTGATAGTGGTACAGACAACTCTACTGTGTTCAACAGCAGACTTACTAGCTCCTCACACTGTGAAAATTAAGGTATAGAGACAAGAGTTATCTCAAGGACACTACATTTCACTTAAAAATTTCTTAGAAAAGCACATGATTTTTTTTAAAGCTCCCATCCCAAACTTATTTATTTTGTTTATTTTATTTTGAGTATTGAAACTGGAGAACCACATCCTACCTGCTCATCAATAGCAAAGGCCAGCTGCAGGAGCCTATCAGCTAATTGCTTACTGCTGAAGTCTAATGATGGAAGAGACATCCTTTCACCCCCAGGTGCAATGCCTTTATAAACAACTGAAAGAAGCCTGGAGCCAACTGAACGAGGCCCTTCATCCTATGGAAACCAACAAAGAAGTGACAATCAATAAAAGCTGAAAGAAGGCCTTCCAATCCACCTATGTAGTTAATAAAACACTTGAACTCCCAATCATTTCCTTATAAAGCAATGCAAATACAGTATGACAAGACACCTTTCTAACTCAGGGATAAGATTTTAAATGAGACAACTCTACTGTGCACAAAGTTCAGAACAAACTAATAGTAATTTGAAAATATTCCCAATATTCTGATTCTCCTCCACCTTCTCAGGTTTACTTGACTACAGAGGATGGATAGCACAAAGAAATTAAATCTTTTGTTACTTGTTAGCTTTGCTTGGCCTTGTTACAGCCTTATTCACAAATTCTCAGTCTTCATAGCTGTTGCATAACCTGATTTCCTTCAATTGCCCAAAGTAGAGATTTACTATGATCAGAAACTTAGTAGAAGGAATTTGAGTAATTTAGCCTACATCCTCACACTTCAGAGGTCTCTATGCTGTTTTCCTGCAATTCAGACCCACTATATTGCTTCTGAACAGTCAGAAAATACTCCTTTTCTAATTTCCCTCATCACTTTGAATGGTCTCTGTGTAAAAGCTGTTAAAAACATGCCTCCTTTATAGGATAGTTAATCCTGATTTTTTGAGCTTTCAGTTTGTGAAGCTCACTAAAAGGAAGCTTGAGAATCTACATTCTGATTTCCAGAGTCTGGAAAGAGAAAGGCTAACATAATTTTAAAAGTTGTTCAAGCTTTTTGTGCTACTCAGATTTGTAGAATAACCACAAAACATTTATTTTTGCTCCCATTCAACACTAGCTTTTCACTGTTGATCTCAAACAACTTCATCTGATCTGTTCTCTGTTTTTATCCTGGCTTTTTACACAGGAGAAGCTCTTTACAATATACAAATGCTCACTATTATTTTCTGTATTAACAATTACCTGACCATGAAGAACAGAATGAAGCAGGCCAGATTTTTGGAGTTGCTTGAAGGCAGAAAGGACAGCACTAAACCTAACTTGATCAAAACGTGCCTCTGAATTAAAGAGATCAACAGAACAAAGGTCCTCAAGGCTAGAGGGGAAAGAGAAGCAATAATGTTACATTAGTGCATCCACAGACAACATTATTTACTTTCCATTTCTCATGGTGAGTGTTTGTTCTGGACTCATGCTTACCAGAAAGCCCCTACTTACCTCTGTGGTGTGATTCTTTTTTTTATGCACAGTTTCAAAGATTCCTGATAGGGAGATTTCATCAGAGCTTTCATGAGTCTTACTGAGATATCTGGGAGGTTTTTCATGACTTGCACATCAGCTGTGTTAAAGCCTACATGTGATGGATCACACACTGTCATCACCACAAGCTCTATAAAGATTGCATTTAGCAGTTCCTTCTCAAGAAGCTGGAAGGAAAAAAAAAATTAAATAAAAACTTTAAAAATTAATTTAGATTTCTCAATTTAATTATTCATAACTTACCATTAATCCTATCTAAAGTGAAACCAAACATGAGACAGTACCTATTCTCACTGATTTTCCCTGTTGAAATGTCTGACTTTCAATTATTTATGCTAATGCACAGAAATGAGGTAACTATAAAAACAGACATGGGATATATGCTATCCCATCAAACTGCAAGTCAGATCTTTTAAACCACATAGGCCTGTTTCAGTCATGACTATACACCTGTAAATCCTGATGTACACCTCTGTACACACTGTCAGAGATTTGCTGAAGAGACAATCACAGTCTCAGAACTAAACCTGGCAGTGTAAAATTCCTAAGAGACTCAGAAGTACTACCACTTCATATAGTTAAATATGGTTTATATTGCACCAAATAGAGAGAACAGTAGAGGCACAAGTAGAGAAAGTGAAATAGAGAAATCTGAATATCTATACTGAATTCAAGAAAGGCAGACTGTGTTAATTCTTTCTGCCTTTCAAGCAGCGATTACCTCTAAATATTTAATGCCATCAGGAATCATACAGGAAATATTCATTGCAAGTACTCCATATACAGAACACAGTTATTTAACCACATATAAAATTTGAATCTTTTATCCACTACAGATTTCAGATCCTACCTTCCAGAAATCCTGCTGGCACATTTCCAGGATCACGGTGGCAAACTCCATGATGCGGACTATAATGGTGCACTTGCTGTAGCTGTACATGTCTCTCTCCTGTGGACTGAACATGCTGCCTTTCAAACTGCAATCAAAGCACTGCTCTGCTGCGTGGATATCATACAAAGCAATAGTGTCCAGGAAAAACTGCACAGCTTCCAAGAATGAGGAACTTTCATTTACACCTAGAAAGAATGACACTATGTTGAAATGATACAACAGCTCTCAATTTAAAAATATATTGTCTCATGCTTGGAAGAAAACAGTCAAACTGAGATGACAAACAGAAAGAGGAACATCTCACACCACTGCTTTCTGAAAGCTCTATGCCAGTTCTAAATATTACCATTCTGGGCAATAGAATAGCAGGGCAGAGTTGCACTTAGTGATCACTCCAGAAACTGACCACTACAAGCACTTATACATGATGATGATGATTATTTACGGTTATGCAATGAAATGGATAAAATTTTTAAATCCCTAGCTTTGAATGACTTAGCCTTATGCTAGCTGCATCCAACAATGATCTTACAGTATTGTTTTAAACCAAGACAGATGTAACACTGACACACAGACCACCTGAAACTTGTGCAAGACTACGAAACTGTACTATCAGTGAAAAAAAGCATTTTGTTTAGACTTGCAAGAATAATTGAAAGAAAAACCTCTTGGGAGATCCAATGGCTACACAAGCTGTTATTATTTTACCTGATCAAAATTCAAACACAGGACTTTTGGACCTGATGCAGTTGATGCATCAGGAACTGAAGAAAGGTAGCATGTACAGGGCTTGAATTAAAAAGCTGACTTCTTTCATTTTTTTTAAGGTAGCTTCCTCCAGATATTAATAAAATGTGGGTAAAAAGCTTTGGAGAGATTTACAGAAATATATGATAAAAATATATTGTTCTTCTGAGCAGTGGGAAATTAGCTGTACAGAATAATTTTTGAAGATGAGATAGAGTAAAAGGAGTTGCTAGTAAGCGGATTACTCAGAAATGCAAAGATGTATTTCTAGGGCTAAAAAGAAACATTTTAAGATACACAATACTTTGTAAAAAAACCCCATCCCATTACAGCTGTCATTAGAAAATTTTGGGAGAGTTTGTAAAACCATGTATTCTACATTTGAGAAAATAGCTTAAAGTCCAAGTTAAGAACTCATCTTGGGTGGGCTTTGTGTAATGCACACGAAGGAACCCAATGCAACAGTTAATCACTCACCCAGTATTTCATAAGGTTTGATCATCTGCAGCTCAAAGAATGTTTTGTAGCAATCCAGTGCTGCTAAGAACATGTCCATCCACTGCATGACAGCCTGTAAACTGAAGGGTTCCTGCATACCACGGAGAGTCGGCTGAGAAAGGATCCCAGATGGACTTTTGGCATCAGTGCCACCTCCTTCAAATTTGTTAATCAGGAAAGAAACATCTCTGTTTTTCAGAGCATCAGCCAGCCAAGAAGATGGAGACTTGTTTCCTGATAAAAATAGACACAGAAATATAAATTCTCTAGGAAAAACACATTTCAAACTAGCAAGGAACTAGAAGCATATAAAGTAACATGCTCAAACTTTGTGGTTTAAACTGTCTCTTCTAGCAGATAAGGTACTGCCTCTGCTTTAGCCTTGGTCGCATTCCTAAAATTACCGATAAGGAAGACGCCAATTTTTAAGACATTGACAGTTCCCCACCAACAGATTTTGCTTTCTTTAGCTGGATACATCCACAGTTTTGGGCCTGGAAATAAGTCTGCAATAAAAGCCTCTTCTACACCCAAAAACATCCCTCAAGCCCTGAGGTTATCACAGTACCCGATTTGCAATATAAGCAACTACTCAGTTTCTATTTAACAACACTGAGTGGACAGATATTTACTTACTGCCTTTATTTAATTACGGCCTTGCATAGGAAACACAGAGGGAAGACATGCACAGAATATAGAAAGCAAAGAAAATAGTGCACTGTGACTTAAAAATACCTGGTAACAAAGGAACAAATTCATAGAAGAGCTCCATGGCTTTGTGCCGGCACTCTGTCTGAGGTCGTCCACACTGCACTAGGAGCCACATGACAATGTCCTGAAGACACACTGACTTAGTAGCTGGGAATCCTCTGCACAGAAATATTAGGGATTAACATCTTGATATCTACCAAGAAGCAACAGTCTTCCAGTTGAAAAAAATCAAAATGTTCCACGAGCACTATGAATCCCTTTTATCTGTCGAACCAAAACCCATCTGTACTACAAGAAAGAGTTCTTCCACAATCATGTCTTGTACTGCTTTCCCTTCTCCTCACTCTACTTGGGATCCCCAGAGCAAAGTCCTCGTGGGAAACAATTTAAAATGCAGAATGAGGTATCTTCTCTTCTCTTTGTGACTCAAAGAGGCATAAATAAAGAATAAAGTTTTAATTATCCAGTCTCATAGCTTATCAAATGCCATACCAGTGACACAAATCTAAACTCCACTTGCCAATTTCTTCAAGATCCCGTGATAATTTGGGTAAAAAGGGAACTAAGGAGGTCTCCAGTCCAACCTCCTGCTAAAAGCAGTTTCAGCTATGCCATCAGCTCAAAGCAAGGTCAACTATGTGACTCAGAGCTTCATCTAACCCTGACACTGAATCCATTTTTGCTTCTTTTACCTTTTTTTCTACCCTTCTTTAATTGCTGATCATCCTGTTGCAGCTTGTCCTGCTTCTGGTGACATTTAACAACAGTAAGAAAGGCTTTGGAGGAGTTTCCTCCAAGTGCTTTGTACCACCAGTGCTAATATTATTATATGCACTACTGAGAGGGAAACAGGCACTTCTCTTCTGCCTCTTCTTGCTAAACTAAATCAAGTTCACCATAAAGAATCATGCTCCTCTCATACTATGTCCAGTTGTTTAACAAACACATCAGGAGGCCTGTATCAGCAATTGCCATAGGATGAAACCCTCATTTAGAATCCCAAGCATTTAATGATAATGTTTATTAGAAAGCAATATGCAAATAAATGCCAGCAGCTGACCGTGGTACCCGCCGCTTTGCCTCCTTGTTCAGAGAAGGTGCTTTGTGCTTGATTATGCGCTTCAGGTGATTAATGGCATCACAGCACTGTTGGGCAGTACCTGTTGGAGAGAGAGGATTGACACCTACAAATAAATGCCAGTGATTTGGTTAAATTAATCGACATATTTGCACTGTAGACACGGCGAAAGAGACTTAGATGATAATGTCTACCAGCCCCACTACTCTGTGCTTCTACAGGAAATTTTTCAAAGGTGCAGAACAAAATGACAAAGTACCAGACAAGTCAGCTTGGCCTGAGGCCTTTGGTATAAAACTGTGCATTCTGCTTTCTGTGATTACACTCAGAGAAACTGTAAAATTTTCCCATGTGAGTAATTCTTCTGGGGATACTTTATCACATCCTGAACTGTTCCTCTGAAAGAAATGAATTTTTGTTACACCAACTTTTGGGTTTATGTTCTAGTTATTATTAATCAATGAAAGTTAGAGCATAAAAAAAAAGGAAAGAGAAAAGTAGGTTTACTGAAGAACCATTAGTACTGTGAAAGAGGTCACAGATTCTTCACACAACTACATACTGTTGTAAAGAATGACAAGACAATGAGGAAAAGGTATCAGAAAACGGTGGAAATATTCCATAGAATATATAAAAAATGACAATTTTTGGAGCATTTTGTTTGTTATAAAAGAGTGGACTGATTCTCATTGAGCTACATTTTTTACACTGTCTAACTGCAAAACCATGACTCTAATCTGAAGCACCACCAGCATTTTCAATGTTATTACAAAACTGTAAATCACTGTAAATATGAAAAGGTTCTTTCCCCTGGGCTCTAAATATTCCACCTTTATACATTGCAAGGAGTTGATTCAAAGAGTTCCTAACTAGATAACAAATGACCTCTCTATCCATAATGAAAAATAATTCTTCCTTTGTTGCAAAAGTAAGCGATTGTACTTTTCTTACAGTTATGGTTTTTCTTTTTTAACCCAAGATTCAACAAAGTAACTTTTTGCTTCATTCCACAGTTAATTAACTACAGCTCACCTAATGACTTCTCATCTGTATGGGCTAAAGCCAGACTTTCCATAAAAACAACCAGGGCTTCAAATACAAACTGCTCCACCAGAGAATTTTCTTCCCTTTAATAAAATCAGGAAAAAATTACATGAGAAATATGAGTAGAAGCAGCACCAAGTGTAAAATTCTAATTAAAACCCACCAAATTAAATACTGTAGATATAAACTTCATACTATGTTTGCACAAAAAAGTACATCTAAACCAGTTTAAAAATAGCAGTGAAATTTGCTGAGTACCCTGAAAAGGCATAAAAAACTTCCCACAAACTTGTGATGAAAATTTATTTTTACACATTTCCCACTGGCAGAAGGCCAAAAATTAAGAAGCTGAGTAACCTAATTTTACAGCCATCATATACATTAATAGAATGAGTGTCAGTGGATGACTATTGGAGTTCTAAAGTTAATTCTTTTTATCTTATTGAACCTTTAGTCCAAGTTAGCTACTCTTTCAAGCTGTTTGCTCACCTAAATTCTCTGTAGATACTGTTAAAAGCAAGTGCTGCACCCAGTCTCTTGAAAGCACCTGGGTGAAGAGCAAGGCTGTACAACCGTTTAAAAAGAGACTTGGTGTTTGCTGGGCTCTCCTCCTGCTGTCTCGGTGTTGTCTGCTTGATAGACCACTTCAAAAATTCTCGTATGCACTGACCACAGAAATCTCTCAAAGTGCTGTCAACTGGATCCACTATGCCACTCTGAAATTGCACAAGATTGTTTCATTACAAGAATGAAAAAAGCCCTGCCATTGTCTCAGTGCAGTGTTAGAGCAAGCTTGTTCACATGGCATTATCTGTAAATTAAAAAACTGTACACACGGTTCCCCAGAAATCAACAAAGCTCATTCAAAACAGCCACTCTCTAAGGGAAGGGCAGCATTTTCAGCCCTCACAGCACTGGATTGCAGATAAAAGATCTGGATTTCTACTCCTGTCTCAGCTATCAGTGTAGGAGTCTTGTCTAAGTCACTTCATTTTCTGACAATAGGTGAGTTTCCTCTGCTTCATAAGTGGTTGACAACACTGACATTCATTTAAAAGCTACTCCAAACCTCTTGCCTCCAACCACTTCTGTTCAGTACAAAAGCTAGTTTTAAATGTAAAACTTTTGCACCTGGGGGAAACACAGATACATAGTCAAAAATCAAGGATACCACAAAGACATTCAGGGGGATGGATGGTGAATGTGCTTCAGTTGTTCCTAGTACACACTGATGACAGTGTTTCTTTTATCTGAAGATGTTATACCTGCATTTTGAGAATGCCAAAGAGAAATCCATCATCAAAATCTCAGCTAAGAAACATCAAATGGTTATTAGAAAATGAATAAATAAACCAACCATTTTTTCTCATCCAAATAGTTAAGGGGCCATTCTATCTGTTCTTGTGTTCCTGGTTGCTTCAGTAGTAAAATGATGCTAGTTAAAAATAAAGTCACATGGCACACAAAAGTTAGGAAAGAATTACAACCCACCAGGATAGCTTCCAGGAATGCCACTGTATCTTGACTCTCAAATTTTTTGTTGTTGGTAAACCAGTGGATGAGTTGCATGACTAAAGGCTCATACAACTGTCTTGCCACCTGAAAACAGCAAACGTTAACTACATCTGTAGGATTAATACATTTCTATGCTACTCTGCTATTCAAAATTTATAAGAATAAAACCCAATACTCTGAAAAAGGGTCTATGTAATGAATAACCAATATTTCATATTACATTCTCATATCAAGGATTAAAAAATCTCAAATAATTAAAATGGATTAGATGCTTTCTATTCAGCTAGTCTCAATGACCACCAAGCTTATTTTCAGTAATATCCTCTAAGAAAAAGAACATCGCAGGCCGCAGACTGTGCCAATACATAGTCAGGGAAACAGGGAGATTTGTTTCTTGATCTGTATTTAGATCTAAAAATCTATCTTTACCATTATTCTAACTTCCTAGACTTCAGCAATTCTACCTGCAAACTACCTGATTGAGTACTGTCATACTCTAACAAGAAGGGAAGAAACATCAAACACACTTATTTATACAATCTTCAAATGCAGTGCATATGCCTGTGGTTTGGACCAAGCCAGACATCATTTATCTATGGTTTATGTGCCAGCAAAAGAGGTTTCACCTAAACTGGTAACACAGCTTCCTGTACGTTTTAACAGATCACAAAATCCCTTTGATCTAAAAACAGATATGGATGGCAGGGTCCAAAGAGAAGTCTCAAAAGGTGTAAGACCTGTAATTTCAGTGGAGATGAACCTATGCATATGTTCTGTTTTGTGCAAAGGAGAAGAAATATCAAGTTCAAATGTTTGAATTAAATACATCATCTGTAGGTATCCTAAGAGGCAGCTACAAATCGTCTCCCAAATGCTTTTCCTATGGTTGTAGCTTTGCACACATTCAATATCGAAATAATCAACTTCACCTCCAATTAACTTATTACTGAAAACCTACAGAAATTAAATATGGTAATAAAGAGTGTTACTGCCACAAATTCTGATTGAACCTTGAAACGTGAATCTCTCTTGTACACTCCTCTGAGGTACTCTGAACTACACTGCATTACAGAAGTATTTGAAACCAGTATTTGAAAAGGCTTCGACCCCACTCCTAAAATCCAGACAATCCATCCCTAGAACAGAATTGCAGCTCACAAAATACACTGCATTTGGGAAAAAACCCAAACCCATCATGTCAGGAAAACTTCTAAATAAAACAGTTAATTAATTCCCACATTTAAAGGTATTTAAACAAGCTAAAATTCGTATAAATTAATCTGTTTACCTGGTCTATGTCACAAGCAAGACGAAGCAGCACTGGAAATACTCGCTTGTGTAAATGATACATAGGTGGGGGACCGTCCTGTCCTTCTGGCATCTGAGTGGCTTTCCCCAACATATATGTGACTATGCCATGTAGCAGCTCACATGCGGCAACCTGAAAATGAAAAATCCCTTTGGTTATGCATCCATTACTTTCACAGAGCAGACAATATTGTGGGCAGGAGAGAATGAGCCACATGAAAGGGTGTACTTGAAAAATCACTTCAACCCATGCTAAATCATCATTCCAGGACCACATCATGACCATGGAAATAATTTACACACATTCTAACTGACCTTTAAATCAAGCACAATGCTGTCTGACAAAGCTTAAAACAACTTCTGCTCTTTGGCTTCTAAACATTCAAAATAGTGTAAACATGAAAGAGCACTGAAGAAACACATGGCTACCTATTAATTAATTAAAACAGGTCTTTAGTAACAAGGGACACATTATTTTATGCAATTTTATCAGCTAGCATAAAACTAGAAAAAAGCATCAGTACTTTTGTTTGCCTGTCACTTGCAGAAAGAGCCAGTTCAGTCACATGAGGCAAGAATGAGTCCAAGTAGATGACAGGCTTCATATCTGCAAATGGTACAGCAAAGCTCAGACGCTTTTCAGTGTCCCAGGATACACATTTCTTCATCATCTCTTCTGCTGATGTAGCTGATGCATTTGAAAAAAGATGAAAACAAGCTTAACACAATATACATACAGTGAGTATTCACTTAGCTCAGTCAAAAATCTGTACCCTTCCAACTTCAGTTAGATTCCCATGCCATGTTAATGCTTCATAAGCTATTGAAAAAATTGCAGTCAATGTTTCAGGTGAGAGTTGCAGCAGCCTCCAGTTTCAATAAAGGTCAACTATGGAGACAATAAATCCAGAAGACATTGAATCCTACTTGATTTAAAATACTTCTGTGATGTTACACGGAATTATTTTAATACCTCTAATGTTAGAAGTATTCTAATCTTACAGAAAAATTTTGAAGGTCTATCATAAAAGAAGATCCAACACACTGACTCCAACAAATGCACAGAAAATGACTACAGTTACAGCCATTTATAAATATCTTCTCCAAGGAAAACTGGCATACTTACACCCTTCTCTTCCCTATATTTGTAAATGTGGCTAACAAAGTCTGAGCACACTTTGTATTTAATTTCCAGCGAATAAGGCTACTTTCCCACAGTATTTTTGAGTAAGTAACAGAGAAGTACTTGGCAGAAGGAAAATCGGTTGTAAAGACAGAAAACCCAAAAGTAAGCATGCAAAGAAAGGAAAAAAAATTCCATACTACTACATTAATTTTTAGTCTAACTGAATTTTGTCCTGAATTTGCCCCTTGAATCTCATGATCAGGTACTTACACTATTCATTTTTTATTAGATTGTATGATATTTAATATTTAAATTACAAAGCTTGTTCATGGACTGGATAGAGAAAAGGAGAAAACTTTGTCTCTTTTTTTTGAGGAGCACCCAAATGGAACTCTACTACCCCCACATATTAAAGGCATGATGTACCTTAAATCTGCAAGTGAAAAGGTAAGCTTGTTGAGATTTCCACAATTCATGACTGCAGTTCTTAAATACTGGGAACTGTAGTATTACAGAAAATGTAGAAATAAATACTAAGGAGCTACATACTGGGGCAAAGTTTTAAAATGGCTTTGCAGCCAGAGGGTGAAGGGGGAAAGAAATAAAACCATATACTCAGATGCACAGTTTTTTGCTTTTAACTGTAGTTTCCTAAACACTTTCTGTACTCCATATTAAGTTGGTGAATACTTGCGCTGTACTGAACTCCAGAATTGAATAAAAGTAATTTTGTTTAAACATGAGCAACAGAAAATATGTATCATTGAAAAGCTCATTCATTCTCATAAAGTGATATTGAGGCCTTAATGAAATCTACTTTCAAGAGAGACAGCAGAGGCATATAAATACTTTTATTTATAAAATAAATATATTTATTTACTGACAGGATACCCACCTGTAATTAAGTTGTGGCTAATCTGCCCTCCCAAGGATCCAAGAAGGTGTGCCACTCTAGTCCTTACTGCTTCCATGGAGGGACTAGTATCCTAAATAATTCAACAGATTAATATTAGAGAAAGCACAGTTACTTCTTTATAGAACTAATTTGGTTTACAGAGTAAATGAAGGTCTTATGGCTCTTACTAAATACAGATGAAGAAGGTAAAATTAAGAACCCATGAGGAGAAGAATTGCATCAAACAGGAGAAGAACGTTGGTTTAGTAAGCAAAAGAGGGCAAGACTGGAAAGCATTATCATGGCATTTTGTGAGCTTTCAACTACTATTTCTCAAGTAAAATTTTATTATCACAGATAACACATACCTACAGAATGACAAAACAGCATAAAAAGTAGAAACAAATCTGAAGTGAAAATTGCTCTTTTTATTTGCTTTAATTCCAGAACTTAAAGTTTAGATACTGTACCTATACAAAATCACAGAATCATTTAGATTAGAAAAGATCTCTAAAGTCATCAAGTCCACCCATTAATCCAGCACTGCCATGCTCATCACTAAACCGTGTCCTCAAGTACCACACACACACGTTTTTTAAACTCTTCAGGGAGGGTGATTCTACCACTTAACTTGGTAGCCTGTTCCAATGCTTGACAACCCTTTTCACAAAGAAATTTTTTCAAATATCCATCCTAAGTGTCCCCTGGCACAACCTGAGGCCACTTCCTCTTGTCCTGTCACTTGTTACCTGGGAGACTGACCCCCAGCTGGCTACAGCCTCCTTTCAGATAGTTGTAAAGAACAATAAGGTCTCCCCTGAGCTTCCTTTCTCCAGATTAAACAGTGCCTCTTTCAGGCAACTGATTTTCAGAAACAGCCTGTATGGGATATAAAATTCACTCATTTTGTTTCACACAATCACAGAATGATTAAGGTTGGAAGGAGCTGCTGGAGGTCATCTGGTCAAACCTCCCTTCTCAAACAGGGTCATTCTAGAGCACATGGTGCAGGATTGCATCCAGACAGTTCTAAAACATCTCCAGTGAGGGAATCTCCACAACTGCTCTGGGCAATCTGTTCCAGTCCATGGTCACTGCATAGCAAAGCAGCTGTTCCTCACATTCAGATGGAACCTCCTGTGCCTCAATTTCTGCCCGTTGCCTCTTGTCCTATTGCTGGGCACCACCAAGAAGAGCCTGGCTCCATCCTCTGACACCCTCCCTTCAGATACTGACAGACATTGATGAGGTCCCCTCTCAGCCATCTCTTCTCCAGGTTAAATAGGCTGAGCTCCCTTAGCCTTTCCTCATAAGAGATGTTCCAGTCCCCTAGTCATCTTTGTAGCTCTCCACTGGACTCACTCCAGGAGCATTATGTTCGAAGACAACCAGGCTGGAAAATGTTATACATACAGGGGTAACTAATAATTTCACACCTAAAAATAGGTTTATTCCAGGTTAGTTTGTGCACTGACATATACAAATAAAACTACACTTAACACTTGAGAGGCCACTGGCTAAAGTGATACATATCTTGGCCTTGAAAGACTATAAGCCTATCCGCAAGATAATTAAAAAAACCCCAAACACCTACACATTCACAAAATTACATTGCATACTGCAACACTGCTAAGCCAGGACCTGATTTTGGGTGTTGGAGTTAAATCTTTGTTGCCAGAGTATATCAGTCCAGCAGTGATACTGACTTACAGAATTTCTTCAGTCCCTTTTCCCTGCTTAATTCCCATCCTCACCCTGGAATATGACATCTTTTCAGCTATGCTGATGTGACAGCTTCTTGAGCCACACTGTAGAATGGAATTCATTAAACTCATCTAAGGTAGAAGTAGCCCTCATGAAAAAAAAAAGTATGCATGCAAGAAAGGAAAAGAAGCAGTGAGAGGGAAGGATTGATTAACATTTAACTCTAAAAAGTAAGAGGGTTCTTACCACTGAAAATGTCTTTGCTCTTCTTATACGCTGTATCACAACTTTATTACGTCCCTTCTGGGTTGCTTGAGAAAGTTTCCTGACTTCCCAGTTGTTCTGGGATTCAGCTGATGAACAGAAAAACCCCAGCATATCAATACCAGTGTATTGTACCAGTATCTCATGTACCTGCTCATAGTTTCATTTAAAAAAAAAAACCACTCCAGTTTTGCCCATTTTTATTTTTAAGATGTGACAATTATTCTTTCATTTAAAACCTTTATTAAGGAAAATAAGCCTCCTAGTGAAAGCTAGAATTTAAGTAAACAAAAGATGTATCACAGAGAAGTAACAAATAAAATGGCAACAATTACTGATTGTTCAGCAGAAGCAAGTAAATCCTAGTTTAAGAAAAAAGTACATTTTAGGGTGTAAGGTAAGTTGTATTGCTCCAATCACAGAAAACGCACAATATAAATAAAAGGTAGGGCATGTACACATCTTATAAAAAAAATTATTTTCCTCTTCCTTAAGACTAGCAATTTTTTGCATGTATGTACCTGTAGACGTAGAGCTTTTCAAATAACCATCAAGAAGAGGCAGGACATCCTTGTAGTAGGGTTGCATCACGTGCCTGGGGATGTGAGCTGACCAGTCTTCCAAAGCATCCAGGCCCAGATCAGCCATTGGGGTACAGCTAAGGCCCAGCTTAAATGCATTCTAAGTGTCAAACACAAAGCTATCAGCCTTTCACATTTACTGGCCAGTGCTATTTCATGGTAAAAGAGACAAATTTGAAAGCATTTAGTTTACAATACATCTCCCTTTGTAATGACTTTTCTCTGGTTAGCATCTCACTCAAGACCAGCACAGGAGATACATTATATTGCAACACAGGCACTTAGAGAGTCTGCCTAGTGCAAAAGCAAATTCCAACAATTTACTTGTTTATCTAAACAGTCAAGACATTTGTATTTTATCTCACTGAAGACTGTAGAGAGCTTAATAGTTACCTTCATAGTACAAAAGGACACTGACTCTGCTACAAAATGTTTATACATGTTGTAGGGGAAAAAAAGGCATTAGCTGAACATCACTTTGACTCACCTGCAGTGCAGGAATATATGCTTTGATATCAAGCATGATGATGTCATGTGGTAAAGAGAGCAAAAAAATCAGACAAGATGCCAATAACTCATCCTTATACTGTTTCATTTTCGCTGCAACCTAAAATTCAGATAAATAGATCGAGAACAAACATTAACCTTTTGAAATCTTAGCTCAGCTGTATCGATACCCGTGTAAAATAAACAAGCCAAAACCAATACTGGAATCTCATTCACCTGCAGACAGTTACCAGAAGTATTTATACTGTTATTTCTCAATTTTATATGAACTGGTGACCAATACACCTCTTCTGACATGAAGTAAAATACAGACAGAAAAAGATCTAAGAACCCCATTATGTTGCATAGCTCAAAAAGCAAGAATACTTCTCCTGTATATGTAAGATTCTTCAGAAGATAAAATTTTGATTGAATCATGTATGTTTATATTCAGACTAAGAAAGTTAGCAAGCAAAAACTCTTACCTCTTTTCCAAATTTTACAAAGAGTGCAAAGCAAGAGCTCTTTTCTGGGTCTTCAGGACATCTTCTGAGGCTCCTTGGACTGACACCCTACCAAACAGAAACCAAAAGTCAACACTACTAAAAAGTATGTAGTACATAGTACAAATATGAATCACAGGTTCAACTCATTTACAATACATACATCCCTGTCCAATATAAAAATGGCGTCAGTGAAAACTTGAAATGTATCTTTGATCTTTCAAAGGTTAGAAATTAACATTACTATGGTTCGCTGAGGGTCAACTTTTTAGACTACACTAATTATGCAAATAAACAAGAGATATATGACTGCAAAGTAACTTTTCAATGGTTTAATTTTCTCCACTGACCTAACAAACAACAAAAACCCAAATTTCCCTAACAGTGGATGTCCAGGTGGCAAGAATGCTGGTGTAATAAGAAAATAATTTTCAACAGTGCCCACAGTACAAGCATCTACACCAATGAGTTTCCAAATGTGCTTCACTTGGTGCCGTCAGCTGCAGAGGCAGGGACAGCTCTGGGCTCTGTGGAGGGCTACACACCCATGTGTTTTAGCCCAATAGCTTCCATACCACAAATTGTGCATCTACTAATAGGGCATCATATTCCCTGTGGAAATCAGTGAGTGGAACAGGACTACACTGCAGAAGCTGAGTAATTAACCAGTACATGACTCTGCTGTTCTGGTTAGATTGTTTCTATCCAAAATATCTTCTACACCAGCTGCACTGCAAGGGTACCTCCCATCTCTCTGTTCACCCAGCTCAGGACTTTGGAAAGAGCATGGAGGGTGGCAGAGCAGTGGAGCTGTCCAGGGAGATTGTGGACTCTCCCCCTCTGAAGACATTCCAAGCCCACCTGGATGAGTTCCTGTGTCAACTGCTCTAGGGTGACACTACCTCAGCAGAGGGGTTGGACTGGATGAATTCCAAAGGTCCCTTCCAACCCTAACAATACTGAGATTATGTGATTACAGATGGATAGTGTCTTCTCAGAAACTGGGCTTCTAGTCAAAATTTTGACTTGTCAAGTGCTTCTAATTATGGAGGCATAGGAAGCTATAAACAGTTGAAACAACCCAGTAACAGTTTCAAAGAACTATTTCCCATAGTGCATAAAAAAATGGCACAATCATTAATATAATGTTACCCTCCACTGGGTAAAAGATCTCACCTCAAAGTATTTTATCCTCTTGGCAATTTTCATTGTAACAGAGAGCAGCTTGTAGAATCCACTAATAAGGGGTAGTCTTGTTGAATGTGTAATAAGCTCATAACCAAAGGAATATACCCAAGGGTGAAAGTATTCCACATGTTTCTCAGGAAGTATCTCTCTAAAACAGATGCACAGAAAATACAGGGGGGGAAAAAAGAAAAAATAAATCAAATAAAATGTTTTATTTTTTTAAACTTCCATCTCAGTACAAGAAAGAAATATTGCTGTAACAGAGCACCTCCAAAGACAGACAGAGAATAAATGCATGCTGCCTTCTGAGAGGCACAGGAAAATTTTAATTTTGTTTTAGTGCAAAGCCATTTCTCATCTCATCACTGAACTTATACAAACACATATCCTCTTATTTCATATTTTGTTACTGGACCTCTACAGGCAGCTAATGCTGTACCTTTCATTTAATGTCCCTTACTAGTCTATGAAGACTGTATCTCTGGTCTCTGAAGTATTTAGGACATATGGTCAGTATAATACTGAAAGTTACAACATACACTGAAAGACTACACCCAAATAATGAAAGTGAATGCTTGTCTCCTGTATTCTTTAAAAACACCTGAGCTGATGAGCTAATATGTTTACCTATGGCCCAGATGTCTGAAAAACCCTTCCTGCTAATCATCTCGTGCATTTTGAAGCACAGTCTATCAAACTAACTCAGAAACAAGCATCTTAAACACATCTCACCTCAAACTACTTCCGATCCCTTTGTAACTTTCAAATTACATAAAAACATATCAATACCTGCAGAATTCCACTAGATTTATAAAGGCAATAAAATCTGTTGGCTTCGTTGCCTGAAGGTTTGAAGCAGGGTCGGAAGAAGGCCCAACCAAAGCACTGTCACCTGCATTTTCACCCTGAAAATAAATATTGGAGAAAGAACACTGGATCTGTGACAACAAAGAAACTTTTACACCCTTTTTCTGCCACATTAACAGTCTATCTTTTTCTAGCTGTTACTAGGTAATCTGACAGAGGAAGGACTAGCAATTGACACATCAGTAATTGAAAAGAAAAATAAGAGATGCCTGCTTCTAACGAGAAAGCAAGTAGAAAAATGAAAACCAGTAGATTCCAGAGTAAAAAGCCTAAAATAACAGGTTCTGTGAACTTCTACTGATTGTGATGCTTCCATCTCCTAACACTGCAATGCATCATTCAGAAATATTAAGTAAAACATTTTATCTATGACAAATGTTACTTCAAGGACACTACAGGGTGATATCTAGGCAAAATGAAAACAAAAAAGGGAGTATGATTTTGGTTCCCTTGCAACAGCAGGAGTTAATGGATAGGTCCTCAGGTCTCACCTGTTCACTAACATCCAGCTTCTGAACAGTCAGGTCCAATTTCTCAATAATCTTCAAAATAGATTTTACAAGTTCATCATACAGCAAGCGACTCAGGCATTGCAGTTGTGCATTTTCAGTGAGAAAGTTTGCATCTTCAAAAACACACTCCTTTACAGGACAAAAATGTTCATGTTTCAAAACACAAATGAAAATGATTTCTTTAATTTACAAACTAAATGATACAGAAAACGCAATTTTAGATGTCTCTCAGCTATGAAAGCATAAATTAATCCCTGTTTAATTCATTTATCAGCTATAAAATCCAACTAAAACCAGGAAACAGTCTTTCTACAACATGACATTTGGAAAAAGTCTAGGGTTAGAAAACCAGTGATGAGAAGACTCAGAATTGTGTTTTCTTTTGTATTTCCATGTTTACTATGTTTTACCTTCATCGTGTCACAGCTCAGTAGACTTCTAAAGAGGTACAGATAGTCTTTATAAGTTGGTACTTTTGATCTTCGTGTCCCAACTTCTCCAGTTTCAAAGGATTCTTCTGATCCAGATGTTTCTTTTCCAAAAAAATCCTGAAGGGACACAATATTTTTCAGAAACATTGCTCTGGTGGTTTGACCTCAGCTGCACGGCAGGTGCCCACCAGGACACTTGACCACTCTCCTCCTCAGCAGGATGGGGAAGGGGAAAGTAAGATGGAAAAAAAACATGGGTCAAGATAGAAGTTTAATAGCAAAGGATGACAAAAGATTTGTTCTCTACTTGCCATCAGCAGGCAATGTCCAGCCACTTCCTTGGCAGTAGGGGTTTGGTACAAGGAGCAGACATTCCAGAAGACAAACAGTTTATTAACCAATGCCACCCACCTCCTCCTTTCTGCCAGCTTTTATTGCTGACCAGGCACCATACAGTATAGAATACCCCTTTGGTCAGTTTGAGTCAGCTGTCTTGGCTCTGTTCCCTCCAAAGATCTTGACCCCCAGCCTACTGGTGAGGGGGGAATGTAGGAGAGCCAGCCTTGATGCTGTGCCAGTGCTGCTCAGGAGTAGCCAAAACACTGGTGTGCTATCAACACATTTCCAGTTACAAATGCAAGCACAGCTCTGTGAGGGCTGCTAAGGGAAAAATTAACTCCATCTCAGTCAAATCCCACCACAACTGCCTATGGAACTACCTGACTCATGCAACACAGTGTAACATTACTGCTGCAGGTAAAAACATGAAATGCTTAACTTTTTCCATCAATCTGAAAAGAGCACAAAATAACCATCTCCTTTCAAAAAAAACCTCCAAAAAAACTCTGAAGTTGCTCTCCTAGTGCTCAGTTATTTGAAAAATTCTACAGTTATTCTGCTGCACAGGAGTAAAAAGCTTTAATATTGTTGCTTAACACAAGCATTCAGTAAAAATTTTAAATGTCCAAAAACTTGGAAGAAAGCTGAATGACTTTAATTACAACCTATTTTATTGCAGACAACCTGACCAAATAAAAGTCTATTTCCTGTAATTTTTTTATTCAGTACAAGAGGCACATCCACATTATGCAGAACACATGTTGGAACAAGAGACTAAGAACAAATGAGCCCATAACTAATAATAAGAATGGATTAATAACAAACTGGATAGTATTATTTTTGTTTCTTCGGGCTTTCACTTGTTTACTGGGCTAGATTGCCAAGAACTGGAATGTACACTCTAGGAATCTAAATTAAATGAATGAGTTTAAACAGTTATTTTACCTTTGAAAATGTTATCGGCTTGGAGAAAATTCTGATTAATCCCTGATGCACTGAAACAAACAAAAAAAACCAAATTCCCTGAATAGATTTAAAAGGGCACAGCATTCATATCACTCATTACATTAAGAACAAAACAAATCAGTCTTTTATTTTCCATATTTTGTCATGGTAAAGGAGAGGGAAAAAATTTTTACCTTTAAGGACAAAATAGCCCAAATCACAGCTTTGACTCTAGGATGTTCCACAGGTAACCAATTCTGAACTTGCTTCTTACTACCTTTTTTCAATACTGCTTTGACTTTTTCCTGATTATGAATGATGACCAAGGAATCAGCCATAATGCCCTTACTGAAAAGGCAACAACTCCCAGTGATTTTCATGGACTTAAGATCAATGCAGTACTTGGGTGCACCACTTCCCAACTCAATGGGAAACAATGAAAATGCCCCAGCAATAGAGAAAAGCCATGATAAATAGTTGAAAGAAATGAAAAATAATTTCTGAAAATCATGAAAAAGAAACGTCAGCATGCTTGAGACTACTAGAACTGTCAGCTACCAATGCTGACACATTCAGTATCACATTCACAGAACTGTACCTGACTAACTGCATATTTGGAATCTTAACTTTTACTGTTTAAAAGTTCCAGAGCATGAAAAAAAATGCATGTGTAATAGAGGTAACACTCACCCTACACATCCTATTTTATGTGCTGTTATGTAGAGCTAACTGAAAGGACATTCAGTAGATTTTTGTGCACTTTGCTATGCAATCCCTTTCTTCCCAAAATCCTTCAGGGCAGGAACGCAAGTCTTATCACAAATGTTTACTCTCCTGCCCTTAACCATATCCACTTTGTTATCCAAAACAATTGTTAAATGCATTCCTGAAGTTATTAAACAGTGGATACTGAAAAATAGCACCATGAAAACATTCAACCTCTGTTACTAGAGAACAACAAGCTTTATTTTTGATCCTAAATGGCTATTCCACATCTCCTTGGTTAGGCAATCTAGGGAAAAAAAACCCCAACCAACCAAAGGAAAAACACATGATCCCAAAAAACTCCAATGTAGTTAATATCACAGACTCACCCACAGTGCTAATAAAGCTCCAGAGAACAGGACCTTTTCCTGAGAGGGACAGAAACACCTTAATTATAGATCTGCAACAGACTGGCTGCATTTTTTCACTGTACTGTGGAAAGCTGTTCATCTGCAGCACAACTAGATGTTCAAGAACTGGAGTGTATACTTCAGGAACCTAGAATAATGAAAAACAAAATATCCACCATGAAAATTATGTGAAATTATTTCAGCAAGTTACTTTGCTACAAGAGCTTGCATCATGACCTGCCCTGAGAACAAGAGACTTAGAAACTGAATTCATTTCAGACATACAAAAACCCCAAACAAAGAAACAAACAAAAGGCAACAACAACAAGAAATTACCCCACAAAGAAAACTAAACAAACAGAATAAGAAAGTTTCCTGAACCACATAATGGAAAGTAGCTCCTGAACAGATCAGTGCTTCAGTGATTCTAGTCTTAAGTTCACTAGAAAAGTACCAATGTAACTAAACACCAATAACAGCATTATAATGGTGATCCATAACCACCTGAACACAAAATGTATGCCCCAGTCTTACTCCACAGCTCCTGGTAGGATCCAGAAGGCCCTCATTTAAACAGACAGCATAACATCACAGCAGAATCAAAGTATCAGCCTCAGAGAATATGCTAACTACCAGTACCAAAAGACAAAGCAGAAGCAGAGTGGTATAAACATATAAAGGGTATAGCTACATCCAAATAAAGAACCTAAAATAAACAAAAACACATGCATGTTAGGCTATAATGGTTTTCATTAATTTCAATGTACTTGAAATGTAGCATTTTATTCAGCACATTCAGTGCATTTTCTTTATTCATATAAAATCCAACAGAGCATTCTGCTGATATTCTTCCCATCCCCCAAGGGCTAGATGTCATCACATTTCACTCGAAGAAACACCCTTTACCATAGGTAGATTCACAGCTATTACCTCCTCATACACCTTTAACTGCATAAAAGAATTGGGTGGTACTTTAAATACTCCACTTACTGTATCTAGATGGAATATCACACTTGCAATGGACTGGAGGAAACTTGGTAGCTGATACAGATGGTCATCTATTGTTTCTGCTTCTGTGAGGAACATCTGCTTACAACGCTGAAGGAGCTCCACATACATGTGGTCCACATCCTCAGAATGTATAGCTTTACAGGGCTTACAGAGAGAAAATAAAAACCTGGTTGGCAATTTTGTAGATTTGAGCAAAAAAATGCATGCTGTAGCACTAAAACCCAGCCATGTCTTCAATGAACCGTAATAGGAATAATATTTGAAGTTTTTCCAGAAACTCAAAACATGTGAATAAACTAACTTTAAGTACTCTACTTGCTACACGTATGAGAAACACAGTACCTGAAATGGACTATAATAATAGTTCACTAATGAAGTGTCATTTACTGTAAAAGTACTTGAACTTTCAGTGACATGAATTCATGTTCAGCCTGAAAAACATGGGAGTTTGGCTGTAAACATCTTAAATACAGCATTATGGATGCTAAGATTCACTTATATTTTGAATTAGCTGCATTGAAGTATTAATTGGCTTACCTTAATGTAGCTTAACTAATTATCACTGACAGGTTACTACTATTAAACACCTAACTGAGCAGTCCAAATCCTGAACTTTTATTGTTATAGGTCCTGTACAAACAGAACCTATAAAGACTATTCCTAAACTAATGAACTAGTGGAAAGTATCCCAAAGAGTAACAGAGGGTTTGTAACAAAGCTTACACATCTCTATACAATGATTTGTAAATCACAGCATGAACTAGGTCAAAAACCAGTCTTTGTGGACAGGAACCAGGTCACAGGCAAGAACTGTGGTAGGAAACTGACCATGGAAAAGAACGAACTGATTTACATAACAGTGAAATAAGGGAGTTAGCCTAAAGGTCGACTCTAGTCCATCTAAAAACATGCTGACAAAATTAAGACTATCCATTAATCATTTGCAGAACTTCAAGTATTACTTTAAGATTATTTTAGCAATTAAAGAAATTTTCTGCCTTGAAAATGAAGCAAGCATGAATGCAAGTTCAGTGCTACAGCCACAACTTGCAGTAGCACCAAGACTGCTTCCTCACAACCCTGTATCTGATGCTTGGCCAAGATTTAACCTAAACACACTAACAACTATTAGTGTGTCTTAATATATCACGGATTTATAGGTACTGGAGCATTAAATCTGTTAAAATTTGCAGTATTATCCTACCTCTGTACTAGCATTACGCAATTTTAAGTTATTGAGTTCTGTAATAGATGTTTTCAATAGGGTTATTTCAACTCAGGAATTTGGAATACTTTTTTTCTGGAAACAATACCTTGATCTAATTTCCATTCTACCTCATAGAATGGAAGAGGAAGATGTGGTTTCAACAAAGATCATGGAAAATTCTACAAAACAAATGCTCTCTGCTCAAAAGGTAGCAAAATAGAAAGGATTCAGCTAGTAACTAGCTGTTCTATCACCCTTCATAACCTTCTCTACCTAATCTTTGACATTATCTAACCTAATTTTGGCTTTGAGAGAGAGAAAAAAACAGTCTAGAATTTTGTTATATAAAAGTTGTGGTACCAACATCAAGCACAGAGGCTGCAGATACATAAACACCACCCCTTCTTTATTGAACTTTAACTTACTGTTATATTCCCATTTTAATTGACTGACAAAAGTTGGGTTTGTTCCTAATGGTGCTTCCTGAAAAACATACCTGCCAGCCAAATAGGCAGGTTTGTTTGTTGTTTCTTGTTGTATTTTAGTTTGTGGTTGTTTCAGTCAGCAGTGCCTTTCAGCTGTTGGAGTGAGCTCTGTGGGAATCTCTGAACTATTTTGAGAGTAAAGCTGGCCTGGATTCTACCAACATTGTGCCTGTCTCTAAGCAATTAAGTACATCCTGAAGTTTTGTGACAGCTGTATATGAAGCTCCTGTTTTTCCACTTCAGAACTTGTACACAAGAAGCAACTACAACTACAACCCAATGCTGCAAGTGCTCCCACTAAACTGAGTACATGTTTTAAGAATTTTCATCCAAAAGGTACTTTGCAGCATAGTTAATTTTAAGTCCAAGACTCAGTCCAGAAACAGGAACATTCCCTATTGAGTGAGCTGTGTAAACCAGTAAAAAGCCCGGGAGATGAATCCTAGCTTTGCATGCATTCAGGAAGCTCCTTGATCAGAGTAACTCTCTTGCACATACTGCTGCGAAAAGCCCATATCCGCGAATGGCGATGGACAGCTCTTTGCTGCTTGAATCCATCCTCCTGATGATTCCATAGAACTGCTCCATGAAGAACTGCAACTTGCTCTTGTGTAGCTCTGCGTCTTTAGCTACCATTAAAGAAATCTGTAAACCAGACACAAACATTTCAGCATTTCACAAAAAATTTACAGTGAGCTTTAGAGGATACCTACCTTGTAATACAAAACACTTCAAACAAAATAATTATTTATTAAACAGATTCATTGAATTTCCAAGCACCAAATATTCCCACTATTCAAAGAAATTTAATTTTGCTTTAGACTTGGAGATCTCAGTGAATCCAGGTGATGCTCACCTGCTTGAGGAAAGAATCCAGTGCAGAATAGCTGGCTTTCTTCAGCTCCTGATGCGTGTGGCCACACCATTTGCACATCACTTCATAGAGGGACACATAGTTGTCCAGGAGCAAGGCTCCAAACTGAGCAGCATGCCAGCTGAACACCTGTAACCCAGCTGCAATTTAAAAGCAATTCTCATTAAAAACCAGACTTACATTCCATTTCACACAACCAGCCCAGATTCTAAAAGTCCACATTAGGTAGGTAGACCTACCAAGACTGAAGGGTATAAAATATATTCCTCCAGCCAATACAGCATCAGTATCCAAACATTAAAAGCTTAAGGATAAAAACAACCCTCCGAAATCCTCTTTTTATCTGATGTAATTTACATTAATATTGAAAAAGGAAGGGACTTTAGTGGTTATAAATAAGAATACTTGATTGCACAATTCAGAAGGATCTGGTTTCTGTTGTTAGGACACATGCACAAGTCCCCTCCTTTGCCAAACTGTGATACAGACAAATAAAGAATTCAGATTATAGGTAATTTCACTATTCCAAATATAAGCATAAATGAAATTTCAAGATACTTAATGAATTAACTGGGGGAAGGGCAGACTGTCTTTAAAGAGGGTTTTACCCCTCACAGTTACCATGGGCCTAATGCTCAAACCTTGCATTTTTGCAATTTCTGCATGAGCCACTCATATTTCAGAGGCCAATTTCAAACCTTCTTTAATTTATCCCCCATTCTTTCTCTCCTTCTTCCAGTGAAATTTCTCTCCTTATTTTTTCTTTTAACTCAATCCATTGCCCCCTCTTTTCTCCTTATTAGCTACACTCCTCTTATTTCTATCATTCCTTTCTCACATCACAGTTCCTTACTACTCCAGAGGGGCAAACAACATCAAGTATAACGCTGCTATTCATAAGCTGATTAGACCTTGAATAGTTTAACCAAGTACATGTTAAACTCTATATTCCAACTTAAAAGTACAGCAGCTTTCCCCTCGGCCAGCTTAGAAGATTAAAGACTAGAGAGATCTGAACACATTCAGCAAAGAATAAACACTTCCAGACAAAAGACACCTCAGCATGAATGGAAATAGTTTACATCTTACCCAGAGGTACCGCGTATCGCTTCTGATCAACCTGCAATATCAGAAAAGGTTTGTCACATGTGATTTACTCTTCGCCAGGGTTAACTGCAGGACAACTAACGTGTAGCAGATTTACCTGAGGGTTGATTGCCTTCATTGCAAAATCAAAAATCTCCTTTGCAGTCTGAGGATCTGTGAAACAACCCAATAGTGAGTATTTCACTAATGACATACAGCAGGCAGAGTGAGGACTGAGAGATTTTTAACTAGGCTTGGTATGAAGAAGTGATATTGGGAAGTCTTATATATCTCATTTTAAGAGACAGAGACTTTTTTTCCAAAAACACTTTTGAATTTGAAAAAAAACTGTACATCTGTATCAGCTGATTTTTCTGAATACCCATGTTTTAACAGACTTTTTAAGAGAAACACATCTCCATACAAACTGCATTCAGCTTCAATGTGGCTCTCACAGCTGCCCAACACATGGTCAGAACACAGCACTTGAAACATTTACATATAGAAAAATGCTGATGAAGCAACTTCACACAAACTACAAGGACTGTGTATTTTGCATAAACCATCTACCAGCATGGAAATTTTAATTCTGAGTTTACACACAGAAATGGTGCTACTTTTTGGCTGTATAATAATTAAATGTATGACTTTCTGTAAAACTGTATCAAAATTTGTAACTGCCTTTCACATGGGAAAAGAACATACCTTCATCCACAGACTTGGTGAAGTTGTACATGAGTGCAACCAGTCCCCTCAGACATCCTGCTATAAGAGGTAGCTTGGGTCCCCTTGTAGTATATGTCATCTGAAAAAAAAATAAAATACCCTCAAGATAAAATAAATTTACACCAAGGCTTCCCAGTTCCTAGAAGTGAAGATAAATAACTTATTTCAACTTAATAACTAATAATAAGTTAAATAACTAATTCAACTTAATCAGTACCCAACTCTATGAAACAACTCCACAGAAACATTTTGACTCCTAAGTGTCACATCATTTGGAGGGAAGCCTAAGAGATCCTTTGAAAAGCATGGAAATGTTTCACCAAGACCAACCATACCAAAACTTGGATAAAATACACTAAAGTCTTAAAAGTACTTAAAAATGCAGAATGTATGGAAGTTTAGCAGAAATGTGGTGTTTATCTCAAGTGCAAGGACTTTGCAGCTAGTAGTAAGCAAATCAGAAACCACCAGTGCATGACAAGATAACATTTCTTGGGGAGTGATCACCACATGCCATCTTTTCACACAGTGAATTGGTTCATTTGTCTGTTACTGACAGCCTTGAATTTTTAATTTGAAAGCTTCTCATGATGCCATGACGATTCAGTCTTTTCTTTTATACGCCTCTTATACCTTTTTACAATTTCTGTATTCTTGGTGCTTTCTGCCTACATTCTTGGACTTGTTTGTTAAGCTAGGAGACTAAACATTTTAGAAGCTTCATAGTTAGGGATCACTGTGCCCAGACCCCCAAGGTCCTCTCCAGAACACATTTTGTAAACTAAGATAGAACCATCCAGAGGAAGGTTCCTTGGGAAGCGGGGCGGG
>VXAC01007488.1:0-40417 GCA_013399225.1 Rhipidura dahli | reverse complement strand
CCTTCCTTGACGGACACCTGTCTCTCAAACCAGGACAGCATCTAAGTCTGTTAGCAAATCTCAGAAAGAACAGAGAATCTGATGCATGCTAGTTAAGCTAGGGAGACACACACCAATTACAGCAGGCTTTATATCAGCTCCTTAATGCACACCAAATATTTAAAATGAGACAGTTTCTCAAGAGGGTATCCCTCATATGTTCATACGATTAAATGCTACACAGAACAATTCTAACAGCACCATTCCCACATTTGTCTGGAAGTAACTTGAGCTTTGTGTTACTTCAAGCCTGAGATACCGAAAGCAAAAATAGTTTGTCTCAGAAGAAAAAAACCCCAAACCCAAATACCTCAACATTTTTTCTCTGCAGATGGTGACAGCAAATGGTGTCTGTCAATGTCTCAGTACCAGAAACCAGATATACAATGGCTATCCAGTCCTGTAAGTTTTTTCCCAATCTGTGCTGCAGAAATTACATTAAAAAAATTTTCTGGAATTCTTTAAAAATCATGAAATTGCCATCAAAATACACATTATAACTATTTATTACTTTTTTACTGCTACTGCAATTATTCTTGGGTGGCTGCGTGGATGTATCAAAAATAATAAAACACAGTAGAAGTGGCTATTTTCCTGAAATACTTTAGCAGCTGTTTCAAACAATGGCTTTTGAACAAAATCACAGAAACAACTGAAACTGTCTTTCCAGGCCTTTCCAAGGCCTTAGGTCTTTGAAAAGAAGCTGAACCACTCTGGCAACAGTATGTAGCAGATAGAAAGAGCATTTGCTTTGACTAGGAATTATAATCAAAAATAGTTACTTGAAGCCCATTGGACAAGGTCAAGATAGTCACATAAAATATGTGTAATAAACGTCTATCAAAAATTAGGTATAAAAGTAAAATTTTAAATTTTGATAGATTGGACATTTTGGGGAACTGCTCTTTGGTCTTAGGAAGCAGAACCATAATATGTCTCATTTTTTCAGAGGTAATGTTGTCCTCTGATATTTCCTTCATCGAAGATGATACAGGGGAACACTGTAGAATACTTTCTTATGGGCAATATTTCACACTTTTCTATATAAAATGAGTTTTATGACATCTTCAAACATTCAGTATTAATCAAATGAACAGTAGCTTTTTATTGACACCAGTAAAATGGATTTGTTAAAATGTGGAAACAGTCAGCACATTGAAGCAGTCGTATCATTTTTGAAGTAAGTTGTTGAGCTGCAAAACACAATGTACATTTTAAGGAAAGGAGAACAAATTTAAAAGAAATTCAGTCTTGGCTATTTCTATTGGACTGGAAATCCCCATCTCTCCGTAATTACTGTTAATAAAAATCCCAGCCAGGCCCCACCAGGCTTCCCTCAACGCCCACCACTAATTTAGCATTTCTGTAACAAAAATAAACTGAATAGAATTTCCCTCTAGAAACAGGATCTATTTCAATAGCCAAAAAAAACCCCATAATCAACTTAACTTCTGTAGTACAAATGTTCCAGTACAGTTACCCAGACTCAATGTTTTTTGTGATACAGTCACAACTGCAGAAGCTCCCTTCATCCTGGAAAGAGACTCTGAACAAAGGTATGGTTTGATGATTTTGCTCTTTTTACCTCAGGAAAAAACACTAGAACCACTCCAGTTCAAAAAAGAAGCTGAGTCATGGGAAAACACAGACAATCAAAACACAGGCATGAGAGAATCCAACAAAGTGTGGGACCAACATATGCTTTGTGAATTCAGGAAAAAGATTTTGCTTACACTGAAAGGGTCTGCTTGTTAGAAAGCTGGATTACATTTAATTGAATGCAAGCATACACTTTTATGCAAGAAATTTGATTGTATGAGGATCAACAAGCTGAAGTAGCAGGTCCGACACTTGGGTCACAACAACCCTATGCAGAGTGGGAAGAGGGTGGCTTGAAAAGTTGCCCGGTGGAAAAGGCCCCGCAGGTGTTGCTCAACAGCAGCTGAACACTAGCCAGATTGTGCCCAGGTGGCCAAGAAGGTCAGTGGCATCATGGCCTGTACCAGAAATAGTATGGCCAGCAGAACTAGGGCATTGATTGTCTGTTAACCCTCAGAGTGCTCACATCGTGTGTCCAGTCCTGGGCCCCTCACTACAAGAAAGACATTGAGATGCTGGAGCATGTCCAGAGAAGGGCAACAGAACTGGTGAAAGGTCTGGAGCACGAGTCCTATGAAGAATGGCTGAGGGAGCTGGGGTATTTAGCCTGGAGAAAGACAGTAAGCTCTGTGGCAGCCTATCAGTGTCTACAACTACCATAAGGAGGTTGTAGCCATGTGGGTGTCAGTCTCTTCTCTCAGGTAACAAGTGACAGGATGAGAGGAAATGGCCTCAAGTTGTACTGGGGAGGTTTGGATTGGCTATTAGCAAAAATCTCTTCACTGAATGGGCTGCCCAGGGAAGTGTGGGATCACCATCCCTGGAAGTGTTCAAAAGGTGGTTCTGCCTATTGCCTCTCATCCTATTGCTCATCACCAGGAAGAACCTTGATGTCCTACTTCTTGATGTCCTCCCTTCAAATACTTCAGACATAAGATCCCCTTTCAGTCCTCTCTCCTCCAGGCTAAACAGTCCCAGCTCCCTCAGGCTCTCCTCGTGACTGAGGTGCTCCAGTACCCTCATCATTTTTGTTGCCTTCCTCTGGACTTGCTCCAGGAGCTCCATGTCTCCCTNTGCCTATTGCCTCTCATCCTATTGCTCATCACCAGGAAGAACCTTGATGTCCTACTTCTTGATGTCCTCCCTTCAAATACTTCAGACATAAGATCCCCTTTCAGTCCTCTCTCCTCCAGGCTAAACAGTCCCAGCTCCCTCAGGCTCTCCTCGTGACTGAGGTGCTCCAGTACCCTCATCATTTTTGTTGCCTTCCTCTGGACTTGCTCCAGGAGCTCCATGTCTCCCTTGTACTGAGGAGCCCAGAACTAGTCACAGCACTCCAGATGCACACTCACCAGGGCTGAGTAGGGCAGCAGGACCACCTCTCATGACCTCCTAGCCACACTCCCTAATGCAGCCCAAGACACCAGTGGCTCTCTGCCACAAGGGCACACTGCTGGCTAATGGACAGCTAGTTGCACACCGTGACCCCTTCTCCAGAGCTGCTTCAGAGGTCAGCCCCCAGCCTGTACTGGTGCGTGCGGTTCTTCCTTCCCGGGTGCAGGACCTTGCTCTTGCCTTTGAAGAATTTCAGAAGGTTCCTCTTTGACCAAGTCTCCAACCTGCTGAGATTCTTCTGAATGGCAGCACATTCTGGGGTATTGGCCACTTCTGGATCCAGTACTTACACCTGGGGGACACCACAGGCCTCCAATGAGACCCTATGCCGTTGATCACAACCCTCTGAGACCTGCCATACAGCCTGTTCTCAATCCACTTCACCATCTGCTCATCCAGCTCACACTTCCTGAGCTTGCCTATCAGGATGTCATGGCAGCAACAAAAGCCTGGCTGAAGCCTAAGAAGACCACATTCATTGCTCTCCCTTCATTTATTCAGACAGTTATCCCGTTGTAGAAGGCAATCATCTCTGATTTGGCTTCTTCCATAGTTATGATGACATGACAGTAAATCATTTAAGTTCATAACATATAAATCTGTTAAGTGCTAAGAAAAACCAACAAATTAGGCAATGGCCTGGTATGAAAAGTGGGGAATTCCAACATTGTTTTAGTGAACTGCAATAAACTGTGCTTCAAATTGTCATGTCATCACAAGGTGCAAGATTAATTATTATATAACTAATAGTTGAACACATGCATCCTACCAGTCTAAACAAAGAGCCAAACATTTATGGTACCAGTTTGTCTCCCTGACATAAAGATATCCCTGCATTAATAAGAAGGCTAGAATTTAAATCTAAGCTTTTATCAGAGAAGCTAAGTGCACTGGAAATCCTTCACACATTTATTCACCACATATTTCACCCAGCTGTATAGCAGTAAGGTTCTTGTTTTATACATGAAGTGAAGCATAGAGATATTTAAGTCCAGATCACATAAACTGATTAGCCACCTAATCTGAGTGCAACACACCTCAGAGGCTATGCCTAAATGATTTGAACTGTGTCATTCATGATGCTTGCTCTAGAAATATTTTTTCCATAGCATATAATAATGAAATAATTTGTCTTACATTTAGTCACTGGCAACCTGCCTATTTGATAATTGTTATTTATAAAAAACAATAAAATAATCACACCCTCTCACAAGGGTTAACTGCAGTCCGTTTTTTGTTCCTGGCTTTTTCTTAGGAATGCAGAGTAATACATTTTCCCACAGCTCTAAGCATGCTCTGTTGTTTTATTTTTCTAATCAAAATGTCATTCTTTTTTCACTGCTGTGATATTAAGAAAATAAGACTATATGCAAAGGCTTTTTCAAATACAGCATAAAAATAAGGATCAGTAATGTAGTGTGTAACCAAAAAGCAAGAAAAACAAGGTTATAAGTTTCTGTGGACGCTGAAAAGTTTTAGCAGAGAAATCTTTCAGCTTTCTGCCCCATTCTGTGAAAGCTCTGCTTTTCTCACAGCAACTATGAAAAATAGTGCTATGGTTTTTGTAAACCAATTCCTTTATCTTAACACCAGCAGCTGTTACGCAGACTTTGGTATGATATTGACTGAAAAATATTTTTGAATGAGTGTTGTGGATTCTAGACAATCAGTATGGGAGGCGGATGGTCAATGACCAATGATCTTAAGCCATCTTTGCGAACTAGGATATATGAGCCTGTCAGTAACTAATTAATAAATCTCTCTCTCACCCTCTCTGTCTTTCTGAACTTGGACTTTGTGTTGTTTTTCTCTCCGGCCGCACTACAACAGCGACAAGTTTCCATGCCATGCCAAAAGAGGGTAAGAGAAGGAAACCAAAAACATTTAGGGACAGCAAGCACACAAATGTGATGGGAGTATTTTATGAGACACTTGTGTGAGAGTGCTAGAATATTTATTCCATGGTTATCTGATTGATCACATCCTATACTAGATAATAAAAAGAAAATGAAGGTGGCAAACACACATGTAAAATCTGATTGATTAGCATTAACAAAGACAGTAACCAGAAAAAAAAGAACCGAAAATATCTGGTCATTCACATTAATTGCTGGGCTATCAAGAAACAATAGGCTACATTGGTTTAGGCTCATAGAATTAGTTTTCTTCAGAGTAGCTCATATGGTGCTATGTTCTGGATTTGTGACCAAAACAGTATTGGTAACATAGCAATGTTTTTGCTATGGCTGAGCCGCATTTACATAGCTTCAAGGCATTACTCTCACACTCCCTCACCAGCAAATATGCTGGAGGTGCACAAGAAATTGATAGGGACACAGCTGGGACAGCTGATCCCAACTGACCAGAGGGATATCCATATCATACAGCATTGCATTCATCTCAGGGAAAAGAAGAAGGAAGGACATTTGGAGTTATGCAGTCTGTGTTTCCAAATAAGCGTTATGTATGATGAAGCCCTGCTGTCATGTATCAATAAAACCTTATAAAATGAATGCCTTATTGTCTTTGTAAAATCATGGCTCAGGCCTGTTACTTTGGCTAAGTACAGAAGGACTGTGGGAAAGAGACACAGCTGAATTAGGGGTAGAAAAACATGCTGTGTCACCATTGCATGCTCACATCACGGTGTATGGTGGTTGGTTGAATTATGCTTGTTATGCTTTAAAACTATGTAAACAGGTAACTGGCTAAGTGCTTAAAAAGGCACTTTAGTCATAAAATGCTGATGCTTGCCACTATCTTCAGTGTCAGTCTTTTGTGTCCACCGTCACCCTGCTTTCCTGGGAATGGTTAAACACCTATGATCATGGGAAATAGTGAATGAATTCTGTATTTTCCTTTGCCTATTAAGCTGTCTTTATCTCAATCCATGAATTTTTTCACTTTTACCCCTTCCAATTCTCTCCCCCATCCCACCAGGTGTAAGTGAGCGGCTGCTTACCAAGGTCAACTCACAACATAGGCAAAATGGGACTTCGCAAATGATAAAGATGCAAACCTCAGCATGCTGGAGGAAGTGGGTGGAAATATGACAACTGCTAAAGCAATGTGCAGGGCAAGAGGGAGCAGGGAGGAACAAAGAAGGAGTAGGCAGAAAACCTGTAACCATGGTCAGTCAACATACTCATCACTGCAAGTCTAGTCTATCTTCTCACTGCCACTGCTTCTCCTTCAGCCTTCTCTTAACCATTTACATGAACAAAAGATGCATTGCTCCCTTAACTGAGTCAATGGCTCTAGAAAAAAAAACCCAACTGTAGTGGTTTTATGGTCAATTTATGCACTGTTCCCTGATTTCTTTTCTGTGAGATAAACCATTAGGAGACAGCAAAGCAGGCACACAACTTATATGCTATGATAAAGTTTATTAACAGATCTAAGAGAAAAGAAAAGAAAAAAAAACAATCAGAACACACACAGCCAGAACTCCTCCTTTCCCCTCCTTCTCCTCTCCCTCAATCCATGTGCAGTTCTCAAGAAAGGAAAAGGGTTTCTTCCTGCTTTACGTGGTTCTCCAAACTGCCACCTCCTGCAGCAAAAACCAGCTGCAGTGATGTAAAGTCTCTTTTTTTCCATAAAACCCTCTCGCGGTTCCTTCAACTTTAGAACATGGGCCAGCCCATGGGGGTATTACTCTTTCGGATGAGTAATTGTNGGCTCCGTCAGTGCCCCGCTGTCCCGGGAGGGGAAACAAAGCCCGTCCCGGAGAGGCCGCGCCGGAGGGAGCCCGAGGGCCGCCCCCCCCAGAGCCCCAGCAGAGTCCGGGCTGTGCCTCGGGAAGGGACAAAGGCAGCGACACCCGGCCCGGCCCGGCCCGGCCCGGTGGGACCGTGGCTGCCGCCACCACCCCTGGGCCGGGAAAAAACTCCCCACTCCCGCCTTCCGCGGGATTTTATAGATAACATTGAGAGAAACGCGATTCGACCACCCCGCTCTCTGTCATGGCGGGGTTAACCCATAACACCAACCAAAACCCCTGCACTTCTAACCATGATAAGTTACTTTCTAGAAGAAACTCCCAGCCTCATTTGGCAGTACAGACTCAATCGCTATTTCCAAAACAATCAAAGGCTATATGGAACATACCAGGGTAACAAATAATTCACATATGGAATAAGGAGGCAAAGACCTCAGAAAATAACCAGGAGGTAGAAGCAGGGGCAGTACTTCCATGACTGAAATTTAGTTGAGCTCTGGGCTGGTTGGCATGAGAGCCCAGATGCAATCTCACCATGTCATGTCTGACACCATGACACAGGTTGTACAATGTTTTCTAATTGGAAAGGGGAAAAAATGTGATCCAGAGATATTGTTCTTTATTTCATACCAATTGCTGTGCTCGCGCATGTCCTCATACAATACTCATTATGTACACAGGGATTTTCACTGCTCACATTAACAAAGTAATCCAGACTATTTTGCTCAGCCTCTCAGGCCAAGAGTTAAACAAAGAGTAAGCACAAACAGAGCTGCTGATATATGTTGGAGCAAGTCTAATCAAAAGATTTCTTCTGAAACAGAATTCACTTCAGGAGGACTGTGCATAATGGTCCAGGCAAATACCAGTCAGGCAAACCTGCAGAAGGCTCTCTTGCTTCATGGAGGTACAAGAGCTTGCTCAGAGATCCCTTAACTTGGATTGCATTGCTCAATACTGAATACATACAGCAGGCAGCTCCAGAGATGAATTCTAACTTTAGTTTTTCTGAGGAGACTGAAGTATTTAATTGAGCATGCTTTTGGGATGCTTTGAGCTGTGGGCAAGCCAATTTTCAGTTTTGCTCCTCCTAAGAATAAGATATGGCAATGCTCCCCAGTGTTGTCTTTCATAGCATATAACTGCACAAAAATGGCTGTCTGAATGAGGAGGTATTTTGAATACTTTCATAAATATTGAAATAATGTCCATCTGATGGCTGCATGTAACTGTGTCTCACATCAAAATACTCCAGCAACTCAGGAAAAGATTTCAGACTTAATAAAAGAGGCCTCAGGTTGGAGAATGACCAAGATTCCAAAACACTCAGGCAATTGCTGGAATAAAATACTGAAGTGAAACCTCCTCATGGAGCAAGATGAAGTGGACAATTCTTTTACGTACAATATCTGTAAAGAGAAAAAAAAAATTAAAACACAAATCCAGCTTAAAGCAGGAAAAATACTTTAGAATTACATCTTTTAAAGATGCCACCATAAGAACAATGCTTCTACCACTTCTGACAGAAAGATAAGTAGACAATTTAAATTCTTGAGGGTCTGTAAAGCATTAATAATTTATGAAAGATGGTGTCAAAAAGTAAATTAATAGTGTTCAGGTTTATAATGCTACACCCATTATTTAAACCTTCTTTGGGAAATTCTCAGCATCTGCACTAAACCATAAAAACCAGAGGTTGTCAGGAAAAGCACACAGTTAAAAAATAGAATATAAACCCCTGCATAGGCTTCTGCTAGAAAGGAAGTATTGTTTCTATGGCTAGAAACCCTAGCTGTATAAAAAACATTTTAGTATTAGAATCAGTGTAAGAAAGCATCCAAAGGAAAAAACCCAACCCAACAAAAGCCAGTAAATTCCAATTTCTCTGCTAGAAGCTTTAAGACTTTCAAAAAATATCTCAAAATAATAATAAAAATTAATAACAACTTCAAAACAGAGACAACAAGACAACACACATGATTAGTGAGTCTGAGTATTCAGCTTGATACTTTTTAAAGTGCCTGACTTATTTTATTTTTTCTTCCCCAAATGACTAGGACATGAATCTTACTGCCTAAAAAGATAAATATTAGAAGTCCTCAGGTACAGTGAAAATAGCTGAGTTTCAAACAGACAAAAGAGAAGAAGATATGATATTCTGCTGAGACTAAGTATGGCAAACATCCCTACTTAACTGGAGCTTGCAAGCAGAGCCGTTGAACTTACTGCACAATGCTTTTGTAGGATTGACCTGCTGCCCAGCAAGCAGCTGCTGCAGCTTCTTGATGTCTATGCATGCTTCAGCCATACTTTCCAGATCTCTGCCTTGAGCAGAACTTTGACATCCATCCTCTGATGCTGAAAGTGTAAAGACACAACACTTAATCCAAACATAAGCAGTAGTTTCAACACCCATTAGGACACACCTGAAAACTGCTGAAGTGCTGGAACTCAAATGGCTTGTTTTTCAGAAACAGCAGTGCAAGGAAAAGAAATCCCAGTTTTCCTACCAAACTGTCAAAAGTAATGGAAGAGATTCTCCACCATCACCCCCATACATGAAACAGACATGCCACTGGCCACTTTTTCTTTTAAGATTTCATTTGAAGACTTCAAAATACTTGATGCTATTTTCTAAATAATAAAAGGTAAGTACTGTTATAAGCAACACACTTCAAAAATAATGAGATCACACAGACACAAGAGGTAACAAACAGGGAAACTTACCCCAGGGAGGATTTCCCAGGTCTTTAAAATGTGTTGTTACAGATACTAAGTCAGTTTCTATTTTCAAGTTCATTTCACCACTCAAGTTTGCTTCAATGACCTGCAATCAATCTCAATTTTAGGCAACCCACTTTAACACTGCATAATTACTGAAGAATAATACTGAAGAATAGTACTGAAGAATAATTACTGAAGAATACAGTTTGGTCTCGTTCAAATACAAGCTTCCAGGAGTACTTCAGTGCAGGTCAACCATACCTTCTGAACATGGTTTGAACATTTGAATGTTCAGCTATAAAATGCATTTTCCATCATCACCCCAGACCAAACTTTCAGAAATTAAGAAAATAAAGAAATGTAATTGCTCTCCAGAACTTTTAAAACAAGTATTAGCTTTGGGAAGTTCATGTGCTGAGGAAAAGGCTTCAGAAATAAGCGACCGAAGCTGAAGAAATGCAAAGATTCCTGAATTTCCATTCAGTTATTCAACACATAAAAAGGCACCTACACAGTCTATATGATACACACAGAAAATGGGATGTACTAAGAGCTGACAGTGCTGCTTTCAAGACTAAAATAGACATCAGCTGCAGCAGATCAGTCCAAGGACTCTGAACTGATAGAAATCCTGGAAAAGTGCTAAAAGCTTTCAAATTCCATCCTGAAAGCTGGAAGGAGGAATTTGAAGGAGACTGCATATGGTCTTACAAAAATCCCAAGCAGATCAGAGGATTCCTAAAGCACAACTAAGCACTTTGTTTCTGTGATTAGACGAATTCTCAGTAATTAAAAAAAAAAAACCAACTTGTATTGCAACCAGAATCTTGCATAGAATGGAGATGCCAAGCTCCCAAGCAATGGACAGGTACTATCAGAAATTGCTTCTAAGCCCATTTTACAGCACTGATCTTGACCAGTTTTATTACCAGGATGCATCTAGCAAAGATAATTAATTGTGACACTTGATGATTTTGTTCTCTAACAGAATGAAAGCAAGACACTCAGTAAAGTTCAATCCTGTCATACAGCTATCCTGTGTGAGAAAAGAGCCTCAGTTCTAGAAACAAAAGCACTGTGCTCAATTTTGCATAAGCATATCCACCAAGGACATGGGGGAAGGAAAGGAAAGTAAAAACTGAGCCCCAAAAGTCACACACAGGAAAGGAGTTTGATGTGTATTTGCAGGATTGACTGCCATTTTGCAAAACTGCCAGTAACCCAGGGTAATCTCTCAATTCTTCCAAGTCTTGAAAAACCGACACTGTTCCAGTTTCAGGATTGTCAGTTACCAAAAAATTTCCTATTTATCAAAATGGGAAAGAACAGCATCAAACCCAACCTATTTCAAAGCTCTACACTTACTTACTAACTTTCATGTCAGTCAATTCTGGTGACTGTGAGCAAAACCAACTAAATAAAAAACCAAAGCCTTTTTCTGTCCAACTGCACAGGGCTTCTTGCAATTAAAGGGCCCACTAGAACTCCAGAAATCCAGGGCGGACTGAAAAGCCAATATGTCAGAGTCTAAAGCATAGTCTGACATCCTGGGGCTATTAGCAGAATTTCCTTTAAATCCTACATCAAGTTTACCTAAAGTTCATTCACAGACACCTAACACAACACTCACTTAATAGGCATTTCCATAATGAAATCACCTGTAAAGTCTCCAGCTAGCTTCCTGAAGCACTGTAATTTCTTACCAGATATAAAGATGGCTTGTAGCAACACAATGCCATGTTCTTTCATGGATTTAGTACAAAGAGCATAATTTTCTGAGAAGCCCAGGAAAAGCTCTTCAGTGTAAATTCTAAAATAAATCCCATCATTCTCTTCAGTCTTTACACAGGCTTCAGGTGCCTTGATTTCAATGTCTAACTCATCTCAAAATAAGATAACATGGCAGCACCAGTTTAGGCAATAGTGAAACATGTTATGTCCCTGATGAAATAACATCTGTAGCATATGTGTTTGAAGTGCCTGAACTTACAATGAAATTGCTGAGATTCTTCATTCTTTCCACAACACTCTTCATTGTTTTGAGCGCTGGTAGGTAAATACTCACCTACAAAGACATAAGAACTGCATTTGAACAAGTATTTCAGAAGTGACTGGGACACATTTATTTCTACTTTAAATTCTGTCTTAGTTTGGACTGAGTTATGTCTGGCTTGCAGGGTATACAATATCTATCTGAAATCAGCAAATGTCTCAGGAACAGAGGAAATCTTTCGCATTATACCAACAGGCTATCATTCTAGCAATTGTTCTAGACATAACATTACAAGTCTGTATTCAAAATAAAGTAGAGGCTTGTTTTTGCAGATCGGACTCTCACATGAACATCTGTGTTACTAAATAGTCAATTACTATAGCCAAAAAGGAAAGAACAACATTCCCATGATACTGCAGTAATTTCTGGAACTGCAGCAGTGTAAATCTGAAATTAAAGAACAAAATACTTCAAGTTTCTTCTTGGATGTCTTCAGAATCTAAATACTCTTAGCTATAGAGGTAACAGACATCCATAACCTCAAATATGAGCACATTTGCACAAGGACCTTTCCTTGGAACTCTGCTAAAAGTCAAAAAGGATATTGAGAGGATATATAAAAATCAGGAGGAAACACATATATCTTCAACTCTGCCAGATAGGCCATGAATTTCAGAAAGAACAGATTATTTGGCCTTCTGGCACCTAAACATCTGAAACAGCTGTGCAGTTTAGAGGTGCTCCAGACTAAAGCCATGCAAGTCCTTTACTCCTCCCTTCCTTTGCCGTGAACATTGCAGAAGCAATTGGCAATCACCCACTCTGTTTTCATACATTCTGAACTCTCTCATCAAGATAGAAGCCATGTTCCTTACTCCTCCAAAACTGTCACCTCCAGTCTTCCTTCTTTGCCTTCAACTTCTTTCCACACCCCACCAGTAGTATACTCTGTAGCAATACCATTCCACTTGCAAATTCCCCTTTCAGTAGGGAATATAAAAACAGGCTTACATCAAAGTCTGGCACACTGGGCTCTCTGAAGTCATTCCACATTCTTCTGGGAATAACTCCCACAGGAATGTCATGTGTCACAATCCTATTGCTGCTTGATAAGGATGGCTTAAGGGAAAAAAGAGGATGTTTTTTCAGTTAATCACAAGACTGGAATTCTAAATTTAAATTTTTCAGACCCATTCTAGGAAATGCTGTAACTACATGCCCCAGACACTCAGTTCCAGGTTTCCCTAGGTTCCTATCAATATGCTTTTAAGTGGGTTTCCCTTTCAAATGAGGAAGAGCTTGTGAGGTACCAGTCTATCTATAAGTTATTCTTAGAGCTGAAGAGGTGAATCAGTGGAGTTAACAACAACAACAAAAAAATTCTGAAGTCAACATACAATATCTCAGGAAAACCAAAGGCAAAACACAAAGCCAAACAGTACACCGAAACCTCCTTCACCTAATGCTTCAATGAAAAGACAATAATCCACAGAAGATATAGAGGATGGAGGAATGGAGAAAAGCAGACATTGGAAGAAGTTGTTTCGATAACATAGCTTTCTTTCTTCCTCCACCTCCTCCTTGCCTTTTGGAAAATACAAAGCTAGTTCTGTGTGCTACCAGCCATGACGGCAAGAAAGGCTAGTGAAATAGAAAATGGCACAATATTTCTTTAGTTTTCTAGAATTACACCAAATATTACTTAGGAAAAGCACTAAATTTTAAGAATTTTTTCTTAATAATGAACATGAAAGCATGGTTGCACTTACTAGCTCCACAGCAACTCTGAGACAGGGACAGTGTTTATTAGTCAACTTGATCTTCACTGCCTTAGCATTCTGGGCAGTTTTTAATGCTCTTGACAGGTTCTCAGGCACCAACTCTAAATAGATTTCATTGTGCTCTGCAGCTACTCCTTCCATCTGAAATTCATCGAAGAAATTCCCCTACAATTTTTGAAAGTTGGGAAATAAAGCAAACAAAAGGGGCAAGTTTTATTTATCAGAACTTAAGCTTAGAACTGCAGGTGTACAGCAGGAACTTCCCTCTGCCTGGCGTCACGTGAAGAATCACAACAGGCTGCACAACTACGAAGGCTCATTACTTCAGGCTGCACCAATTAATATCCTCCCCTAACACTTAATCAGTCTATTAGACTGTGAGTTATGCTTTCCTGTTCCCAGTTTTGGGCAGGCCAAAACACTGAAGCTTTACACTGAAGCGACAATCACGGTAAAAGGAATATCCAACCTGAAACAGCTGCGCAACCAGCCAGACCTCGAGAGGCTCGGCACATCACAGGTGAGGGCTACAAGAAACGCCTCGCACATCAAACCCACCTGCATGCTCTAGTTTTCAAGAACATGTGGTTATTGAACTTCCACGCGCTTACCTGGCTCAGCTCACACCACATACTGGCTCCTCCATTTGCTACTTTATCGGAGAGGATGAAATACAGCTTGAAGACAGTAAGGCGCAGGATGCAGGTCTTGGCTAACCTGGCGATTGTGTTAATTATACCTGCCGGAGGGAGGGAGGAGGACATTACAGCGGTGATCGCTCCGTACATCCCGGTCTCTACGGGACAGGGGAAAAAACCTTCGGCCTCCACAAACGCAAACTCCTAAACATCTCGGGGCGAAGGGAAGCGCCTCATGCCACGTCCTCCCAGGAAAGGCCTGCGATCCTCACTTCCCCTCTTCTCTCCTTTGCCTGGGAAAGCCGGCCCCAGCCGCTCAGCAAGGCGCTGCAGCCCTTCAGCCTGCCCCGGCATACTCACGGCTGAAGTGGTTGACGCAGGCGAGATCCACGATCTTAGCCCGAAATCGCATGCCGGCGCGGGTGCTCCCGGCCCCGGGGCCCGCTGCCACAGGAAGCGGCCAGGCACCGCACAGCTCCGGGCGGGCGGCGGCCACCGCACCCGCTGCACCCGCTGCGCCCGCTGCACCCGCTGCCCGGCTGCGCGGCGGGATGGGGCGGAGTCTGGCAGCGGCGGGCTTCCTTCCGCTGCTCTTCCAGTGCTCGCAATCCGGGCTGAAAAGCTCGCCTCGCTGTACAGTGCCTTGATACCCCCGGAATGCATGTGAAAATTGATCTGTATGGGTCCCAGCCCCGATGCCTCGAGGAATTTCCTTTTTCACATCCAAGGGGGCTCTTGCAGCAGGCACCGTCAGCCCCTGGGAGGGGGCAAGCCCCGGCACTGCACCACGTGGCGCGGTGGTGAGAAAGGAAAGCAGCAGGCGTGCTAGAAAGTGGCGCGAACAGAGCTTTCTGACGGGCCTTTCCACTGCCCCACTGTTAGCCAGGCCACCGAGAAGGGGCTGGGCGACCGAAAGTGTTTGAGAAAGGTAACTCTCTGTCAGACCGGGAGCCTCATGTAGTCAGGCTCCCGCTTAGTGCTTGGTGCATAGGGGTTGATGCAAAGGTTGGAATAGTTCAAGGAAATACAAAGTGAACGAAAACTTTGCTCTACCTGTCAGTATGCAGCATGCCTGTTTCCTATAGAAGATGGTGTCCTTTGCCTTGATGGTTTTCGTTCCTTGCAGTCCTTCAAAACTACAGCATTTGCAGAGACAGTATTCTAGTATTGTTCTTTTTGGTCTGTCAGGATTGTCTGGTGTTTTTTTGTCACACTGCAAGTTCCCCAGATCAGCTAAATTGCCTCTCTTAGATTTAATTTTGAAATATTCTTGGGATGCTGCTCACATGCCTTGATACTCTTTCAATACAGTCATTATGAAGACAGTTAAATAACCTTGGGTCTGCATAGTGACAGATACAGCAACAGTTGCTGGAGAGCTTTTTTTCTATTGTATTGCTCATAGGCTTTGTACATTTTGTAGAAGTAAGATGAATATTTTCCTAGAGAAACCAGTGCAGTAGGGTGTCACAAATTCTGATCTAGGATCCTGCCAACTATGCCAATTTGTCACAAATGTGTGGTTTAGGTCACTCAAAGAATCATCATCAAAGGTATTAGCAAGAGTGGGGTTAAAATACATTCATGAAAGTGTGACATAACGTTCAATTGACAAGTTTCACTCTATCAGGGATGAAACATAAAAAGAAAAATAGAAAATTAGAATAGAGTGATTTACACAGAGACCAAAGACAAAAAAGAGTAAGGAAGGTTCTCCTGTTGAATCACAAAGTTCTTGCTTTCTAAACTCCTGATAGGGCTTATGTGCAGGCTAGGTCCAGTCTTAGTTTCAGGCTTGTACAACAGTTCATATCTAAGAGAATTGACTCAAATTTTTCATTAAATATTGTTCCATTAGCCTTTTGTTTTGTAAAACGTGACTGCAGGACATAAAGCCCTGATGGTTTGAAATCCCACACATTACACTTTGCAGTTCAACACACTTTCCATCTTTCACATAGTTGCAGACTGCTTGTAGTGAAATGATTGCTATAAGAAGTTTAAGTGGGATTTGCAGAATGAAGGTTGATTTAATCCTTTTCAAGTTGTGGCATCTGGATATGTGTGGATTGCAAGAGGTTTAACAGATCATTTGCCTTTTCTGCCTTTGACTATGGTTTCCTGAGAAAGCTGCTGTCATGGTTTGACATTGGCCAAATGCCAGGCACCCACAAAAGTTGCTCACTCACCCTCCCCTGCTACAGCTGGGCAGAGGAGAGAAAAAGTTAACGAAGGCTTCATGAGTTGAAATAAGGACTGGAAGAAAACACACCAAGGGCAAAACAGGCTTGACTTGGAGGTACAAAATGAATTTATTACTGACCAAGTCAGAGGAAGATAATAAGTAAAATAAGCCCTTAAAACCACCTTTTCTTCCCTCAACCCCTCCCTCCTTCCCACTGAGAGTGCAGGGATACAGGGCATGGTGGATTTTGGTCAGTTTGTCACCTGAGATGTTCTGCTGCTGCTCAGGGAGAGGAGTCCTTCCCATGTGGGACCATGGGGTCTCTCCCATGGGAGACACTTCCCTGTGAACTTCTCCTGCATGGCTGCAATCTCATGAGCAGCAGTGCTCCCAAAACTGCTGCAGTGTGAGTCCCTCCCACGGGCAAACAGTCCTCCCAGAGCTGCTGCTGTGCCATGGGTCACTGTTCACAGGGTGCAGTCCTCCAAGGACAGGCTGCTCCAGGCTGGAAGCAGGGCCCTCTCTCTGCACCGGGTCTCCCACTGGGTCACAGCCTCCTCCATGCACCCACCTGCTCCAGTGTGGGCACCTCCCACACAGCCTGTGGGTGGATCTCTGCATCCCCCGTGGCCTCTGGAGGAATCTCAGCTCTGGCTCCTGGAGCACCTCCTCCCCATCCTTCTTCACTGACCTTGGTGCCTCCATGTTGTTTCCCTTACATGTTCTCACCTCCTCCTCTTCTCTGGCTGGAATTAAAACTGTGTCCCTTTGTTTTGATTTCTTCCTAAATATGTTATCACAGAGGCATCACCAACATCTCTAACTGGCCCAGCTTTGGCCAGTGGCATGTCCATCTTCAGGGCCATCAGGGATTGGCTCTGCTGGACAGCTTCTAGCAGCTTCTCACAGAAGCCCCCTGTCTTGGTTTGAAAGACAGGTGTCAGTCAAGGAAGGCAGGAGCCTCCCCTGAAATGGAAAATGCAACCCCCTTCCCTCCAAATTATAATTTTGCAATTAAGGGGCTTTCAGGCAAAGATATGAGGAATAGGAATAACAGTTCTTTACTAATATATATATATATATGTATGTATGCATGTATGTATGTATAACATCACAAACAAACAAACAATACCTATGCCAGTAACAGCGAACAGACCCACACCCCCAGTGCCGCCTTCTCGGCTGCCAGGCCCGTTCCCCTTTGGTGCAGTTCCTGTCACCGCCGGCAGGGGCGCTGGCGGCTCCCGGCGAGCAGGGCGGCTGCGATGGTTCCCCCGCGCCTAAATTAACCATAAAACCACTAAATTTGGTGTTTCTGCCTGGTTTTGCAAACTAAACCCGCTACACCTTCCTGCTAATTTGTCGGTCGTTTGAGAGTAGTATCTGGCTTTTCTTGAAGTGAAAAATGATGTATAGTGGGAAGAATGTAAGCTAAATAGTGACACTCCAAAGTGTTCTCACCTCCTAATTTCAGCTTCTTATAACAAATTTTCATGTTTTCTTGATTGGTTTCTATTCATCCATGCAGTTTCATCAATTAAAACAGAATAGAGCATGTAATTTCATTAGTCATTTCAAACTGGAAAACTTGCAGCTGCTTTGGTCTTACTCTAGTGTCCAGTTCAAAAATCCTTTTTGTTCAAAACAGGCATGTAAAAGCAGAAGCTAGGAAAGACCATACATCAGTTTCAGAGGGTTTCATAAAATAACCAGAGCTTAATTTTAAGCAGTCTAGAGTCCAACCTTTTTTCTTTTATGAAGACAAAGAAATAATTCACACTGAAAAAAATTTGCTGCTATACCTAGAGAGGCATCATCCTGGAAAATACCCTAGTGGTGTAATAGGTAGCCTAGCTCAAAGATGTTGCTTTTTGTAGAAACAAAGTTTAATAAAAGGTATTTATGTCCAAAATTTGTATTGCAACAAGAGATCACTGAGTAAAGAATCAAATGATTTTGCTAGTATAACATGTTAGGATACAGACACTCTAAAAATAAATTTTAGTATGAAGGCAACTAAACAAGTAAAATAGAGAAATAAAATTTTTCCTAGAACAACTTATTCCAGCATCCTGTTAATCCACACAAAGACGAAGTTATACTTCTCTACAAAATTTATGACAAGTTTATTTTCCTGGAGTAAATACATATCAGGGATTTTTCAAATACCAAAAAATACAGTTATGATGTCAGAAGCCTATACTCAGAATTACTCTTATAAATAAACTATTATACATGTTTACTGTCTCTTGTATTTGAGTCAGGAGAACTGCTAGAGCTGAGTATTTTAATCTGACATTTTGACTGCTAGCATTTTGTCTAGCTCTAGATTGTTGACATGAATGTCTTAGCAGCTGAGACGGCTTTTCATGTTTTAGTTTTGCAATATGAGAAGGCATGGAGGAAGTAAAAACCTGAACATTTCCTGATACACATGGTTTTGGACAAGCCATATGCTCAATATTCATGTAAGAACACAAAAAAGCAAAAATCTGCAAGTGATGATAGAAACCTGAAAATCCATTTTAAGGGGCTATTTTGAACAAAATAGGATTTTAGTATTTGGAACATGTATCAAGATTAATAAAGCATTCCATATATTGAAAATCACTATCCTTTATCAATATCAACATTTTAACATCTCTTTAAATACAGTAAAATTGTCACTGTGTGTGGGAGTTACAAGTATTTTTTTATGAGAGATGAGTGATTAGTATTTAAAAGAGGCAAACACCTTCCAATTTTACTTATTCCAATGCAGTTTGATTGGGCAGTAGGGAGAAACACAGAATTAAAATCAGTTTCATATTTCCAGTAGTCACAAAAATTTTTTTTACAGTTACATAAGCAGAACAGAGTATTTTTCATGGAAATGGTTTTCAGGGTAGGTTGATTTTTTAAAAAAAATTATTTCAAATTAGTATAGCTGTACATTTTTGGTCTTGGAACATTCTGATATTTCCCCTGTGAATCTCATATACTTCAGGTGCCACTGTTATATAAAAACTCTAAAGGAAATAGGTTTTCCTATTTGCTGTGAAGATTTTTGGGTTGTAATGTTTTGGCACTGAAACATCTGCGATCCTTTACTCACTTTGTTTCTTTGTTTTTTATTTGTTCCATTTCCCATTTCCTTTAGTTTTCAGATTTATGATCAATACCTTTATTGTCAACCGGTGCTCTCTTTTGTCCTTCTTCCACTTCAGATATTTTGTGCTCATTTTAGTGCAAGAAAGGTAACTGAAGGCTACACATAAAATCCACAAAGCCTTCACAATCACCAAAATGCCCAGTGTCCCAGACATCATACAGCCTCAACCTGAGGCAAATTAAATTATATGAGTCCCTGCTGGAAGCCTTCCTGATAGACATCTGTAGCAGTGCCTGCTGTGCACAGGTATCACCAATATTACTAGATTATCTTTCATTGACTGAGTTGTCCGTGGTAAACTCACTGAAGTCAATTTGATGTCCAGAGTGCTATAGCAGCTACAGCTGCAACTGAAATCAATGGCCACTTTGCTCTACAGAGTTTATCTCAGAGGAAAGAAACTCTCAGAGGGCCAGGAGATTGCACTGGTAGTCATACTTGGAAGAGGCACAAAAATCACAGTGCATATCTGTTGGTGCTGAGAAAGCTTTAGCTAGGAAAATCTTAGCTTTTTAGTGCTCTGTGAGAACTCTTTCTTTCTCATATACGATAGCCTGAACAATGTTATTGTTTTATAAACTCTCTGCAGCTGCAACCTATTTTTCTCAGATAGAAGTTTTTCTGTAAGGTAAACAATTCTCTGCTACGTGCCAGAGTGTCAGCTCTGCCCCTTGGGGTGGGTTTAACCCTCAGAGCTAATGAAGTTATGACACCTGACATGTGCACGATCTATGTTATAAAAGTCTTCCAAAGAATTAATAAAGTTGCTGATCTTCAGTCAAAATCCTTCTGGAGTCAATGGTTTTTCTACGTGTCTGTTCTACGAACAGCACTACAAAACTGTCAGAATCTAGGCTGCCTTACGATAAGAATCTGCATTAGCAAAGCTCACCCCTTCATAAGGGCACAACCAGAGAGTGAAAATAGAAATTTTCAACAGCTTTTTCAAACCACCTCCCAAGCCCCCAAAGCATACCAGAAACTTCTGGAGAGATGTCTAGGACTGTAGTGTTATGGGCAATTCATTCAGTGGAATTACCTTAACAGGTAATTTCCTGCTGCTCCCCAGAATTGTATTTATATAAGCTAGAAGCATAGTTAATTCTGTGTTATTTAAAAAGATCAGTAAGAACACAATGGTGTTTGTCTCTTTTATTATGAAAGATACAAAAACAGAGTCAAGTGAAGCTATCATTAGAAACATGAACTTTTTTTCAACCAACTCTCTATTTACATATATAAAATTCCCCAAGTGGAACAATATCAAATGTGAGACACATCAAAATATACCATATATACAAGTTCAGAGATTTAGTATCTCTGTTACTCCACACATGATGGCTACACAAAAAGTTAATTCCTACCTGTTTTCCAGAAGTATTTTAAATTAAGTTTATAAGACATCCCAAACAAAATAAAGCAGAATCTAGGGAATGTTCTGCTATCTGAATGGTTACTTTATAAAAATAATAGAGCCAGGTTTTCAAGTCAGGCTGAATATTCTGTCAAACAGTCCATACTCCAAACTGATACAGGTAAAAGAACGGAAACTATTACTGATTTTTATTGTCATCAAACCAGAAATATCTCAGGAGTTGAAGATTCACTCATTTTTGGATTGCTGATCAGCTACTAGGAAAAGCAAGTATTTTTGTTTATTTTTTAAAAACTCTTCCTTCATACACAAAAGCCAAATAAAATGCTAGAGCTTGATTTGCATGATCAGACATTATGATTAAAAACATGAAACACAAGAAAACACACCACTTAGTATGTTTTTTAACTGGAACCAATTACTGCTTAAGTAGGCACTTCTTCCTTTAGATCAATCCACTTCCCCACATTTTAGTTTAGCTCCATTTCACACAAAGAAGTGATTTCAGCTATGCCATTTGTGACAGCAGAAGGGATGTTGTTAAGAACTTTTGCTCTCCAAGCATGGATGGCCTCAACAATACCTTCTGGATTGCTTGAACCCAAGTCACATAGTGAATATACAGCTGCCAGCTGCACACCCCAGGGAACACCTGCAAAAAGTTAACACAAATCAGCTTACAGAAACTTTGATATGCAAGAATGTTTTTGGGAATCTTGAATCTATAGAAACTGTTATTCAAGAACTGCAAATAAAACACATCAACAGTTGTGATGCCTAACGCCATAAGGTAGGCATGCTGACAACCTGCACACAAATTCTGTAACATCTCATTTTATACCAGCACTTTCCAGCTTTCTTAATTCAGCAATTTTTCAGTATTCAGAGGGCACACAAGAGTTGAGAATCTAGTGACTTTAGTTAAGAATAATCAGACTTAAGAAAACAGTCAGGTTTACACTGAGTCTGAAACAAACACAGACATACACTGAACACCATGCACCACCAAGTTGGAAGAACTTGAGATCGCAAGGAAGAGAAATTAAACAGGTGGTTCAAAGCTCCCTAACATTAACAAATGCTTCACCCTAAAATGTACTTAACATCCAGAGTAACTTAGCAATGTGAATCTCTACTGCCCTAACTGCCTTGTTTTGTCTCATTAGTATCTTGAACTTTCTCCCAGTACAAAAATTTTGTTAGCAGTAAGCTTCAGCATAAATTGCTCAGGTAAAAAAATAGCTATTACTGCTCAAGCTGTGATCACCCTTTAAGTGATCTTAACTTGATCACCTTTTAAGTGATCTCAAATGCAACTGATAGGCTCTTACACGAAACAGTCCAATTCTAAAGTGTCTGAAAGCATCTCAGAATTGTTCTCTGCCTCAAACAGAAGGTAATACTGTTAATAGCTCATTAACTTTGTGAGAGAAAGGGACTCAAACCGAAAACTGTTTGACGTGTTACGCACTAACATAAACTGCAAAAGGTCATTTTGCCACATGTGCCTTAATTTATGATCTGGCATTGCAAAACTTCACATTGTGGATATTACACTCTAGTTTCTCTAAAAAAACATTACCTTCCTCTTTTGCATGCTGTACAAACAGTCCAATTACTGAACTAATGTTCTTCACTGCAGCAAGATAGCCTTCCTTCAAACCTATTTGTCCTAATCGACCTGAAAGAAAAAAACAGTTACTACGTGTCTGACTATTTAGACAGTCAACTTCCTTGCTTTTATACTTCCCAACTGTCTGTTGAAGTACCAACAGATAATGCAAATTTAAACTACAAAAAAGTAATTCTTGTTACCATGTTGTCTTGGGAACAACAGTTGTCTTATTCCTTGTGTAACTAAAGACCCCAAGGCATTTTTCATCAGATTGATTCAACCTCCCATAGGTTTACAATTTTAAGTGTAAAACTCAGAAAGCATTTTTTAACAAATAATATCATATAGCCTACATGCTGAAAATATTTATTGAAACTCAAACTATATCTATTTATGTCAAATGCCACCTAGATCCTAAATAAATTAATCTAACTTAAATTTATTATGGTATTAAGTTGCACATAAAACCTTATTTCCTATGCTTTTCTGGAAACCATATGGCATGAAGCTGTGTCATGGGAGGCTTAGGTTAGCTATTAGGAAAAGATTCTTCACCCAGAGGGTGGTTAGTCACTACAACAGGCTCCTCAGGGAACCAGTCACAGCACCAATCCTGTCTGAGTTCAAGATGCATTTGCACAATGCTCTAGGCACACGGTGTGATTCCTGGGGCTGGCCTGTGCAGGGTAGGAGTTGGACTTCAGTGATCCTAATGGGTCCCTTCCAACTCAGGATTTCTATGATTCTGTAGGTAGCTACAGATGATTTCATTTTAAATACATAAAACATGTTGGTATTTGTTACCATGAATCCATATAATATCTCTCAAAACTTAAGTACCTGCTTTCCACAGGCTGATAAACAGAAAATATCTGCATAAAGATCCAATAAAATGCAAAAATGCTTCAACTCACATTTGAGACAGGCCTGACACTTTCATAAGGACATACTTATACAAAGCAGAAGTTCAATCAAGAATTCAGATTACTTACCAATTAGCCTAAGTGTCAATGCTATAACACTATCACTAATGGACTGAGCAGTTTCATGCCCCTTTCTCTTCTTTATCCAGTTATCCATAGAAGGCCAAAGCACTTTGCTGTGAAAGAAAAATGATTTTGAAAATCTGATACTGCATGAAGGGGTGGTTATAATATTCATACAATAATGAAGGCAAATTACTCTTCTGTTTGTTACTAACTTTAGGTAGACTGACTTCCCAGATATATATGAAATAATGTTACTTTCAAATGTCATGCTGTAAGTTTCTCGTAAAACTGAAAATTCAATTTGTATGTTACAAGTAGGACCTGATGCTTGTTTTTATACCTAAAAGGACCCAAAATAAGACTTTTTTTAATCCTTAAAATTATGCTTATAGACCTAGTTACCTATTACCAGCACAACTCACAGACAATCACCTTGATATGGCTTTAATTAAAACTACATACATTTCACTGAAGCTAATTTGTATTAATTTTGTAAGTATTTCACCAAAAATAACTTCTTTACTATCTGAAAGTATGAAACTTGTATACAAGACAATGATGATGATAAGTATCACTTATGTCACAGGTAACAAATGTCTACTAAACCATGTAATCTCTATATAGAAAATCAAGGCTGTCAGATCAGTTTAGGTATCAAAATGAAGTCTTTCAAACTAGGTTAAGTATGGTAGCAGTCCATATACTGGATTATAGGTTCAAAGAAAATTTTAAGACATTGAATCTAAGTATTATAATTATTTTAGAATTAAAATCAGACTGAAATCAAGGTAATACAGAAATGAGTATTGGTATATTTCACTTTCAGCACTGAAGCAGTGTTATTTTTATATGTGAAATTCCACCCTCATTTTCTATTGATGGGGGGAGGGCAATTCAACAAGTAAGTTCAGAAGAAGACAATCACTTTGCTTCACTGACAGACAATTAATCTCAAAATCTTATATAGCTATTTTGAAAGCAATTCTTTACTGGAACAGTTCTAACAGGATTCATTTCTTGGGACAATACCATAAAATCACACATTTTCTCATTGATCATTCCTTCTATCTTAAAATAAGGCACACAAACACAGTAGTGTAGGTCTCATCAGGTTGAAACATACTCATTTCTAAGTATCTATGCAATATTTTGTTATGTTAAAAGCTAAGTCATAATGAGTTTGGGAAACAAAAAACCACCACCAAAACAAGCCAAAGAAAAACCACAAAAGAAAACATTTGAAAGAAGTGATTGCCACAATACCTTATAACATTATCATGTGTCCAATCCCACTTCAGGTGAGAGCAGAGTAGATCAACAGCAAATATATACTGCCAAGCATCTTCACTGAGATCTTCTCCATACTGCTCACTCAGGTGAAATTCTACTTTTGTGCATGACTGCATTTCTAAAAGCAGGTTTGAGACCATAATACCAGCATCTAAAGATGAACTCTGGAATTTTTAGAAGGTAATTATCTTAATGCATGAAAAGCTATCAGCCCAGAACCAAACTCTCTACAAATATTTGATACTGACTGTGCACAGCATCTTACACCATAAATCAAACTTTTGGGTTGAATTAATGCAAACAAATAGTGGACATAAACAAAACCTTCAAGTACTAGGTATTTTTCGTGATGCCTTTACTAAAAGGAGAGTTTGGAAGAAAAATACCCAAACAAGAAAAACCACAGACCTCAGACCCACTCTCTTATCTCCTTCTACAATTTGGGGGTTTTTGTTTCTGTCAGTGCAGCATTAAGGTAAGAAAAATGTTTTTCCAGTGCAAGAAGATTAGACTAATACTGGCCACTTTCTAAATAATTTTAAAATTTGTTACTCTTTATTCTTCATTAGGGGCAAATTAACAAGTAAATATTTCAAGAGTTGAGGTAAATAAACGTGCCATGTGAAACCATTCTGCTAATTAAATAGCTAGGGGAAGGAAATTTAAATACAAACATTCTTTGAATATCTGCCATATTAAGAAAAAAAGTCCAGGTTTATCACATAAAGAGAATGAGTGTTTGACAGATCTTGTCAGTACAAAACCTCATCTAATTAGCAAGTTCTGCCATGGTGCAAGTCACTAAAATGGCATGCCTTGTCCAAGAAATAAATGCCCATTCCATGGGAGTTTTACTTTCATAACTACAATAATCTCCTCATAAAATTATATGTATAACAGATTGTTAATCACAATCTACTTGAAACTTTTACCTGTATTTCTACCCAAGTAAAACAGAGCTTACAGACAGGCTGATGTCATCTCGTATCATCAATATAGAAAATTCTGAGGTCCTGCTCCCCAGCTGCAGCAGATCTCATATTTCAGAGATCCATAAATAAAGTAGGTAGTGAGTGCAAAGAATTAATATTTCCAGGAACATTTACTCTAGGACATTCTTAGGTGCATTGCTATTGGCACGATATTAAAAGCTGTAACCTAACAGAATGGAGAGCACAAATTCTTTGCTAAACAGGGACTGCAGTACAGTGTAACTCTGAATGCCAGAGCTTAATGCTACATCACAACTGTGATTTAATAGTAAAAAAACCAGATACAAATCCATGCCAAATGAACTCACTCCTGCATTAAAGTAGGAGGTTTAGGTGGCTGTAATTTCAGTGATACCATTTAAATTCAGGGCTGGCTTCAGAGGTTAAACAAAAAAAATTATCCTACATCACCTAGGCTGTGATGACAGCAGTAAGACTAATTGCCTTCCTCTAGGCAGTTGTGGAGCAGCATGTTAGGATAGGGAACAGGTGAGCTATTGTTATGGTTTAGGAATGGTATATTCCCAATTAGTGCTCCCACTGAAACCAAGCACTTCTTGCTTACTCCCTCTTCCCCCTTCCTCTTCTCTGTGGCAGGATAGAGAGGAGAGTGAGAATTGGAGGCACAAAATGTAAAGATCACAGGTTGAGATAAGAACAGTTTACTGGAAACAGCAATGAAATAGGAAAACAAACAGTAATAGCTGCAAATGCTAATAATGGAGGGTACAAAAGAGAGACTAAAAATTCACGGAAACAAAAATAACCCAACCTCTCCCTCCCCCACACTGTGCTGACTCATTCACCTTGAAAGAGACTCTTCCCCACATCCCTGGCAATGATTTCAGGTGGTACAATAATAAACCTCTGGAATAAACCTCTCGGTCCTAGCCATGCCCCCTTTTGGCTACTGCAAAAATTAACCCTGTCCTAGCCAGAACCAGGACAGCTATGAATCAGTATGATTTTGTTCACTTGATATTTACAAAACTATTTTATTTCCAGGAAGCAAGCCTGGCATTAATATGGAGTTTTCAAAAATATGGGGCCCTAGCCTTTAAACAAACACACAAGCCTGTTACATGAACTCCTCCAGAAGCAAAACACCTGTTTTTCCATCTGCATGATACAAAATTGTTCCCAGTGATTTCAATTTTTCCTCCTTGCAACATTCTTTTCAGGATGGTAATATATGCCTGCTGAAAACTGATAGAAATTAAATTATTTGCCCAACAACTGGAAGACTTGAAGTCAGCTCTCACAGATCATCCTTCTTCTAGCATCACTGGTTTTGTACTGATCACACCAACTGCTCATGAAATTAACTTAAGTTTTTTTGTGATAAACAAGTATTTACAGTCTACCCTGAAAAAAGATCATAAATAAAAAGAGACAGGCTCATCTTGAAATTAATTGTAGTGACATATTTCCTGTTACACAGAGAACTACAAAAGATAAAACCAGCACATATTTTAAAAAGCAACAATACAAAGCAAAACAAAAAACCACTCTAAGAACAGTTCCACAGATGGAAAGAATTCCCTAGTCCAACGACACTATAGTTACAAGTTTAAAAACAACCTTTACTTTTAATGTTCTGTAGATGGATTAGTATTTAAACAAGGAAAGTATTGTATTCTAGTAGGGTCTAGACAACTAGGAGAAAAAGTCCTGAAGCAGCATTAGTTGCACAACTCTACAGCCTCCATGGGATATTCACACCATCCATTAGAAAAGTAAGTTGCTTGATTTGATTCAGCCAGCAAAGCAACCAAAGCAGACAAAAGCTGATACTGACAATGAAATCAGACATTACCTGTTCCCAGTTGAAATAAGCACTTAAACAGGCCAGCATCTCATTGCTTGCACTCTGTCTGACAATTAATTGCATAGCTTTGTTAATTGCACCTCGGAAGACAAATATGTCAGACCATACATTTGTGATAAATAAAATCAATTTTTCTGAGTCTGGAAAGTCTAAGAAAAAAAGAACAAAGTGATTTTTTAACATTTTAAAACAACAAAAATATATATTCAGGCATTAAAAGCTAGTACAGACAGCAAAGTAATTAGGAAAAAAGGCATAGAAGTCACATCACAACTGCAGCCTAAGGAAACGGAGTCATACTAGCACATCTCAGTCCTGAGACTAAAAAAGAAGAAAAGATCCAAGAACAAAAAATAACAAGAAAGACCAGAAAAACCCCAACAAACCTTAAGCCATCTCTCCCATCATAATTTCACTCTCTCTCCCTTCATCTTTCTTACTGCACTTTAGTTCACTATGGGGAATGGTTTTAGAGCACTGAAACTGGATTCTTTCAGGATTAAATTAAACTGGAGGATGCACTCCAACAACCTACCAAATACATTCCAGTCACAAATAAGCACTCTGATCACTGGACCAATCTAGAATTAGTCCAAAGAAAAAAATACTGTACAGTACTTGCTAATACCTTGAAACCATACACCTGTGAAATATAAAAATATATATATATATACACATATAAAAAAGCCTGCAAAAAACTTTCTCACAATTCAAATCTGATATAGCTCAGCAGTTTTCCCAGACTTTGTCAGAGAAATTATGTATTAGGAAAGTTGTAAGTGAGCATATGTGAATGATGCATGCTATTATTTGTATTTCCATAGATGTAAAAATTTGTGCTACTCCCATTTAATTGAAGAATATCTCATTCATTAAGATAATTCCGAGCAAGCGTCTGACAACTACAAGTTAGAGAGGACAGAGTTCCAGGCCATCATTGGAAAGCCAAAAGACCCTTCTGAGTATCAGAGCTGAGAGCTTCAAGGCAAAATACTACGACAAAACATGGAGCATGTAGACTGTAAGCAGTAACAAATACATTGGAATAAATAAAAAAGTAGGTATTACTTTCACAGATGAAATGCTATACTGGAACACATATGCCTGGAACACTTAACAAAAACCAGTGAAATCTGAAAAGCCAAATGTACCTTCCCTCTTCACTTCAGCATAACTTCTACATTTTTAGAAAGACCTTAACTAGAGAGAATCTCAAAATACATCAAATCAAGAAGCTTTAATGACCATAAAGAATTTAGACTTCAATTAAGTGTCTTGGATGAACCATCTACTCTGAAGCTGCTCATCATGTGAAGAATTAACTTTTTTGTATCAGAACTTTTTCTTATCAGGATTGTTGGTGAACTACAATTAACGACAACTTGAACTGCCTGCCCAGGAATTTGAAACACTTATAAAATTCACTCAGTAATGAGTAAGAGTTCAAGGAACATCAAAAAAAGAAAAGTAAAAAAAGAAAAAAAGTGAGGGAACAGAGGAGAGGTAAAAGGAAAAATAACCAAAAAGGCAACATTTTATTTATAGTCACTTAAGGCGGAACACCTGAAAGGAGAACAGAACAAAAACGATGGACAAGTCGTCAAGACAATACATGATGTAAGCCTATAGTGAATTTGGTAATTGTGTACCTTGTGTTGCCATAATTCTGATGGGAATGTGTGAAACTACATGAAAGAAAAAACCCCAAAATAAATGCATAGTAATCAAATAAAACCAAACTAATTTTAAAAAGCTTAAACAGCACTTAAGAGGTGTTTACAGCTGTTCCCACTCCAAAAGTAACTATAAAACCACAGAACAATGACAAAAGGATTTTATGCAATTCAATGTATAGAAAAGAAAATTACCCAATAAACGTCTGCATTTAGCTACTAAAGTTTGGCTCTTACACAGAAAAAGAAAGGTAAATAGGGGAATGTTTAATATTTGCAAGAACCCACAAAAAAAAAAGCAGTAAGATACTGCAAAACAAAACATTTAGTTGTTATTTTAGACTAAGAAAAGATATCTGACAAGTAATAGTTTATAACATGGTGCAGTACTAAAACTATTAACATGAAAGAAGTAAAAGTAGAGTTATAATGGACTGAAGGATAGAAAAACAGAGAGGAAAACAGGAATTCCAAAAAGAACTCAAACAAAAAAATACCCCCCAAAATGGTAATGAAGAACAAAATGAAATCACAAACCTTTCTAAGACTAAAAAAAACCCCCAAACCCAACAGAATTGTTATATGAAAGACAGTAAGTGATTGAAATAATCTCAAACTGTAGCACTTTGCTTGTCAGTGCTCTCAAATTTTATTTTAATGTGAAACATTAAAACATTTATTTTCAAACTTAGTGAAGTCCTTCCAAAACAAAGACTCTTAATTTAGCAATAGTATGTATGTGTTACCTTTGTTCCTGGGACCAGACGGAAGCGGGGGAAAGGAAGGGAATCGAAATGGAAAAAACCTCTCAAGTGAGCAAGAATTTGGATAATAGGAAGTAAAAAGACTTTAAGGAGGACATATTATAGAAATACCCTGGTTTTGATCAAGGTATTGTCCAGATCCTGACACTATTTTAAATGCCTATTTCTAAATCACACTTACTTTATGAATCAATACCTACTCAATTAAAATAAGAAAATACTAATAGTCAAAAAGGACAAAATTCCCTGAAAACACATTATCATTTTGGAGATGGTGGGACAAAAATGAAAGCATGGAGTATCCTAAATGAAGTATTTCTTTAGAAAAAGAAGTAGACTACTAAGAGCCCAAGTCACCACAAAACTATAGAGGAACTGTGGGAAGGGGAATTTCTTCTGTAACAGTCTCTACTTTTGCATTTCAGAAAAGTGTTCTAAGGAAAACAACCCTTTAACAGGATTTCTATTTGTTTTTACAAACATAATAATTCTGGCACACTAAAGTAAAGACACACAGAATATTTAAGATATAAGACCTCTAAGCCACACTGTACCTTCTTTAAGTAGGGTATAGCAGAAAAGGCGGGCTCTTTCCAAATCTCCCAACTGTCGACAAATTCCTGCATAGACTCTACACAGAGCTTGACTGAAATTGTAATTTGTGGCATTCTTCTGAGCCTTCAGCTTATTGAGAATAAGATGCAGCAAGGACTCTGCTAAATGCTATAAGACACAAAATAGATTGTTAGACTGTTATATACTTAAGAATACTTGACAACATTGTAGTAGTATGACAAATAAAAAGAACTACTACCTTCTTTGCAAGAATACTATTTGCATACATATAAAAATGCAGGAAAGTAAATCAGAGGCAACCAGTGAAAGAAAAAAGAGGGAGGAGCTGGCAACTTCCCAGAATAAATATGCCATAAACAAATGAAGAACAGGGCTACTATTCTTTGAATATAAATTGTTTAGTAATGTGATAAACAATAATCTTCCTCAAAGAACAAGGAGAATAATGTCAAGTAGAAGGAATGAGGAGAGGAATAATGACAGGTAGAGTAACCCAAATAATCAGAGCAAATGTAAGCACCCTGACTTAACTATTCCAACGATGCCACAGAAGGACAATCATTGTCCAGGTGTGAGATTTAGATAAGATAGCAGCAGTCTTTCCCTGCATCCCTGTACAAACTGCAGGACGTGGGGAGATGTTGCTGCCTATAGTAACATGGGACTCAATATGAGACCCAAGGAAAAAGAATATTGGGATTGTGCAGATTGTGTATGACTTACTAGGGGATGTCTAGAGGGAGAGCTAAAAGAGGGGAGTAGAATGAGAGGTTTAGGAGCCAGGTGCTGAAAAGTACACAGTTCAGACTGGGTACCTGTTGGAGGAACCAGAAGGTCTAAGCCAGCTACCTGAAAGACCAGGAGTCTGAGAGCCAGACACAAGTCTGGACCAGCTGCTGGAGGAATGTGTGTACACTTCTGTGTCTCTAGGTTTGTCAGTGCATAAGACAAGTGGGAAGAGTATCAGTCATCTGGATATACTGAGTGCCTAATGTTAGCTGCTGGAGGAATCTGTACTGTCTGTACCTATATGTTTGTATTTTCCACTACTGGAATTTCAATCTGATTAGCCAGACAGGGGAATAAGAGTAGGTTGTATTGTGTGCATGTCTCCTGACCAGGAGTACGTACTTGGCCTTGCTACTGGCTGGACCTGAAAACATAAAACTACAAGCCTTGCTTCTATGAATTTACCAGACTTGACAACTCCTAACAAAGATGATCTGAGATCTTGGTAGCAGATTCTGAGGAGAACTTAATTACCTACAAGGACTACAATAGGAAAAAATGCTGCCATGTATCAGTTGGTGAATTGCTTTGCTGTAGACTACAAATTATCTATGAGAAAGATGGCAACTGAAGTGAAATTTTTCAACACTGATGCTAAGGAAGTTCTGAGAAATAAAATAAAGGAAGAATTTTCAAAAAAAATTTAAATTTAATAACCTGATGTAGAATAATGAAGGTAAACAATGAATGAAACTATATGCCAGTTTTGTATATACAATGAAGTTTATACGTTTTAATTGTTTTTTAAATAGAGTCTTTTTGGAGAAACTCCTACAAATGTTAACACTACCCACTGCAAAAATAAAGTGGTTTATGCATATGTCAGAAAAGCATATGTATTTATAAATGCAGTTTTGTATCTTGGACACCACTGAACAGTAATTTCTTGTGCAGTTCTGTATTTTCTTAGGTTATACAAATTTAGATTTCTAATAACCTTTCAAGACTGCACTTTGGCACTGCATATTGCCAGAACAACTGAGAATTCAAATACTACAAACTTATACTCTTTCCATCTGCACAGAAGTGATTATTAAACCATAAAATTTAAAATTATGCTACTTACCTTGTTTTTTACACCAAATTCATAGACAACTTCTCTCTCTTCATCTCTCATTACTGGAATCTTTGAGATATTGCCAACATACACATGACCTTTAATAACTGGTAACAAGTCAAAGCAGGATTCAGCAACTTTCTTTAATGCCAAAGAAACTTTCTGGCAATCCGGATTCTTCTTTACTGGTAGTGATTCTTCTAAATTAGAACTGTTTGATGAATCACTGATTTCATAGCTTTTACCATGGAAAGCCTCCTGCATTTCAGAGATGGTATTCTTAGTATTTCTGACAACAGTAATATCGCTGGGCTCCATCCCTGATGTTTCACTGTCCAACCTCAGTCTTTTGGCACTTCTTGGCATAGATACCTGCAATAGTGTCCTTTTTTCAAGATGATTTGATGATCTTGAAAATAATTGCTGATTTTGCACATCTTTGCCTTCATTTTTGCTAATATCAGATTTCAAATTGCTCCCAGCTTTAACAAAAGCAGTTGATGTAGATGCAATTGCTTTGAATCCACTTATTTGAGACACAGGTCCTGGCAAACTTTGGCTGTCTGAAAAAGCACATCGGTCAAGCTGAATATTGCCTTTTAGAATGTTTAGTGTCCTTGCCCTTGCAGACAGGTCTGGATACATAGTGTCCAATATTTTCACAGAGTTCTCCTGAGGAGCACCTGGGCCAGCACTAACTGCTGCAAAGAGAGGAAACCTTCCTGGAACAGGAAGTGCATGCTTTGGAATGGAAGTACAAAATTTCAAAGGTGAGGAGCAAATCCTTCTACCTATTGCCATTTCTGAGGGTGAGGGAGGAGAAAATAAAAGAGCAGATTTTACTGCTGGAGTATCTGTTAATGGAGACACGACAGGAAGAACAGGAGTTTTGCATAGTGGGGCTATCAGGTCATCAAGAGGGGAAAACAAAGAGGATTGACCTATAGAAGGCATTACTGGGGACACAGTGCAGGCAGTTTTTGGAGGAGTAGCAATCAGAGGCAGTAGCAAGGGGGGCAGAGGAGGACCTATCTCTTCCCTGATTTTATTTATCATCTCAGATGAGCATATTGTTGACACAGAAGTATCAGCATTTGCAAGAACTGGCTGAGTAACTTCAAGAGGCTTTGTTTTTCTTTTATTTTGAAACAGTCCCTTTGATAGCTTGGTATGCATTACTTTGGCCGGTGTCTTGGTAGAAACAGTCAAGATTTCAGATGGTTCTTGCTCTTTGCACTTCAATTTATTGCTCTTTTTGAGAGCACAAGACTCTGATTCCACCGTATGTAACTTCTCAAATACTGTCTTTTGTGGTTCAGAGAGCTGCCCAACTGTTTGACAACTGCACCGTACATCAGAGAGGGCTGGATTTGGAAGATACTTAAGTACAATTTTTTTTCTACCACTGTCTATGACATCAGTGCTGCTTTCTCCTATGCTGCAAGCACTGTAAGTTTCATTATTATGATATTCTTCAAGCACTGAGACCCCCATGTCAACACTGTGTAATAGACTTTGTTCACCATTTGACTGAATTTTTGCAGAATCATTTTCTTCTAAAAAATTGCCAAGTGCTAGCATTCTTGTATTTAATTTACTGGTTTTTACAGTCAGCCTACAATTTTCTGAGAATCTGCTTAACATCTTGCATAGTGGTAACCTATTTTTTGAAGCATTTGGCATCACAGGGCTTTCTTTTGATGTTTCAGGTTTTAATAGACTTTCCTCACTGTGACTGATGCATCCAGCTATGTTAGACTCCACCATGAGTTCATTAGCACGCCCAGTATTTTCAGAGGTTACTAATACACACTCCCTTTTCCCAGAGGCTGAGTCTTCAGGATAACCTTCCCCAGTCACACTCGACCTCTTTGCAGTATCTCCAGAGCTGTTTGCTTTGCAATATGTATCCATATCCACCACAGTGGCTGCTTTTAGGTGGCTAACTGTGCAGGTATTTCCTGGGTGCATCACTGAATGAAGCTCACATAGCTGGTAATCAGCATCAACAATTGCACCAGTTTCTACAGCATCCACTGCAATTCTCCTGGAGGCTCTCAGTTTATTTCTAAGCATGGGAACACACTGTGAACACTTCACATATCTAACTTTTTCTATACAACAGTCTTTCTCTTCAGAGTCATTGCTCTGCTCTGGCATATCAAAATCACTTTTACACCTTATTTTGGTATTTTCCCCAGAACCCACAACACTATTCAGTTCTTCACTCTCTCCCCCACCTGTTAGTGAACCAGTTCTAGAAGGATCTGTTCTAACCTTCAACATAGAAGTCCTGCATCCTGATTCTTGACAATCAAACTTTTGGAGGAGAAATGTGTTCTTCTTGTAAGAGTTTGCATACATGATCTGTGATTTAACAGAAGCCTGAGGTTCTTTGTCTACTGGTTGCTCCTTATCTGAAGTCTTCACTTCATTTTTGTGTACATCCTCTCTCTCAGGGCAGCCCAAGTCTTTGCCCACATTAACTTTTCCAGCAGACAGAATCGCAGCACCCTCTTCTAAGTTTTCTGAAGAGCAGTTAAATGTGTTACTTGTAATAGAATTTGTATGTCCCTTTTTTTCCCAAGTACAAGAAAAAGCAGCCTTTCCTGCGAAATTAGTTTCAAGGAAACCAACAACTTTCTTAAGATTGAAATTTAGATCAGGAGGTCTTGTGGATTCCAAGCCAATTCCCACTTGCACAGGAGAATTGGTTTCCTCATTATTTATACAGCATTTCTCCAAGTCCTTTTGAGTTGAAAAAGCCAAGCAACTTCTATAATCCATTTCTGAAGTAGGCTGGCAGATGATCTCTGAAGTATTATTTTTCTTCACAACATTATTTTCCCACTTTAATGAACTGTAACAAGCTTTAGTTACTAACTCCTTGCTTTGTTTATTTAATTTCCCTTCTATTTCATCACATTTAACATTTTCTGTTATTGAGAGCTGAGTCGGAGGTTTTGCAAACTGTTCCTGAGAAGTAGGATTACTTTCTACTAAGTCAGATTCAATAGTATCCCCTCTTGCTAACAACTCACTGCTTTCCCCTCCAAAATCTTCTGGATTAATTTTGACTTCAGTCTCTTGAGATTCAATCACTCCAAAGTTTTGAGATTTGGACTGCCCGCATTCTAATGTATTATATAAGTTTTCATATTCTTTTATTTCACCTTTCACTTTTGTAAAATCTAACACAGAGGATTCACACTTAGCTACACTGCCTTCTTCATCAGTAATGCATGCTGTCTTTGGTAGTGCAAGTGTATCTTCCAAGTCTGACTTCCTTCGAGATAAATTACTACTAATTTCCTCCTGATGTGGTTTGCTTTGTAAATATACCCCCTCTTTTATATCTACTAATTTTACATTTTCTGCACTGTGGAGTTGCTCTGACAATTCAGCTACTTCTAGAACACTTTCTCCGTTAAGTTTCATAGCTAGTTCAATAGCTGGAGCTCTGGTTGTATTACTGTCTTCAATTTTGAGCTGTTCATCTTCTGGAAAGACTGGCAAATTTATAGCTGGAGCTCTGGTTGTATTACTGTCTTCAATTTTGAGCTGTTCATCTTTTGGAAAGACTGGCAAATTTCTGATTCCTTCAGTAGCAGATATAGGTAAGTAATGCCTGGAGACTTCAACAGTCTCTGGTTCACATTCTCTGTTCACTTTGTCTTTTGTTTGTATATGTTGTTTCTCCAGAATCTCTTCACTGTCATATTTTATTTCAGAGCACTGAGACTGTGCAGAGATCTCAATAGCTCCAGCCATATTAGTTAATTTGATTATATTTTTTGATTTATTTTCAACCACTTCATTTTCTATCAACACATCAGATTTTTCCTCAGAATCTTCACTTTGAAGCACAATGCATTGCTCAGATAGCAAATGAGGAACGCTTTGTGGAACAGATGCTTCTCTGGGAGTTTCTCTCTGTGCTAATAATCTCTCTTTCTCTGCTTTTATGAATTCATCACATTTTCCATGTGTACCCTCATTATCAACAGCTCTAATTAAGCTTACATTCTCCTCTGTTTGCTCTACCACACTACATTTTTCTATCTGATTCTGAGGCTTGAAACTTTGGGACATGAAATCTGCTGAAGAATCTCCCTCTTCACTGTGCACGTCCTCACTATCTCCCTTATGTTCTTCCATGTCTTCCAATTTGTGTGCTGTTGCTCCAGTTAATTCTCTGCTCTCAATTTCCATATCCTCAGAATTCTCCTCCAAACAATCTTTGTCAATTTCCATATTTGTAATCAAAGTAGCACCTTCAGCTTGCTTTCTTTCAGCATCTCTCTCCTCCTTGCTTGACATCTTTGGACTGATAGGAATATTCTTTTCATTCCAACTCAGATTGGGTGAGATTTCTGCATCAAAACCATGCTCACATGATTTGCTCTGTCTGTTACACTCATCACCTGGGCTGATTACATTACAACTCAGAGGGTGAATGTGGTCCTCTTGTAAAATATCCTCTACTGCAGAAGTACTGCAATCATCTTCTTCATCACTGGGACCTGTGACTTCTCCAAACATACCCTTCAATGAAAAAAAACAAAGTTAATAATCTAAACCCTGGTATCAGTTTTAAGACCTACTTTTCTAAACAAGTAGACTTAAGGCCCTGACATGCAGTGGTTTTGAGAGATTAAGGCTGGTCAACAAAATTAAAAGCTTCTCCATCACTGTTCTTCAGAGCCTCTGTAAAAAATAAGAGACTTCTTTATCTACCTATGTGCATTTTAAGATTACTGGAAAAGATCATCTGAGCAGCATTAAACTTTCAATCTCTGGAATTCTGCTATGAAAGCCAGGCTTATATTGAACACAAATTGGGACTTTAAGTCTGCACCATAGGGAAATTATGACAACAAGTTGAAACATAGGTGACTGTGTACTGGTTTTGGCTAGGATAGTTAATTTTCTTCACAGTAGCTGCTGTGGGGGAATGTTTTGGATTTGAGCTGAAAATGGTGTTAATACTATACAGACATTTTCCTTATTGCTGAGTGGTGCTTGCACAGCATCAAGGGCTTTTCTGCTTCTCCTGCCACACTGATGAGGGCACTGGGGGTGCATGGGAAGTTGGGAGGACACACATCTGGGACAGCTGACCCCAAATGACCAAAGAGATATCCCATACTGTTATGGCATCATGTTAACCATATAAAGAGAGGGAAAGAAGGAAAGGTGAGACATCTGGAGTGATGACTGTCTGATCCTGGCCTCGTTATCAGGACCAACATGGGGAATTTTGTCTGTGCTGGTATGCAGGTAGAAAAAGCGAAAAAGCTGTATGCTTGAATTCTTTTTTTATTTTATCTTATCTGCATTACAGCTAGCAAAGCAGCAGATGCAAGCTAAAGCTACAAAGAGAGAGCATAGAATAGAAAGACAATAATGATAACTCCTCGTCTCCTGAGCCCTTTTTATACTAAATTTAACGTAATTTATTGTTTATAGATTTAAACCAATGTCCATGTAACAGGTCTATTTGTAACACTGGAATTGCAGTAGAAATCACCCAATAATTTTACAGCAGAACATGAATTATGGGAAGAAGAAGAAAAGAGGGAATTTTAACTGCATCACACCACCATTTTATCTCTTATCAACTTACTATAATAACAATCCCAAAAACCTTCACCTTTTCACCCTGTGAGAACTTATATACCATTTCTATGTCCTAACTCAGACTTTAGTAGATTGTAATGTCTCCAGAAGTGTTGGGAGCTTATTGCAGGGCTATGAATCATAATAAGAACTGTACAGGGGGGTATAAATTATCCCTGAGGGCTTTACAGCTGACTCAGGGTCAGGTTTTGCAGATGGCTCAGGGCCAGGTTCAACAGGTGACTCAGGATCAGGTTGAGAGCTGCTCACCTCCTGGTCCCCAGTATTTGGGCCAGGCAGGGAGCTAGTCACCTTCTGCTCTCTAACATCTGGTTTCACATCAGGTATATTAGGTAAAGAAATATTCTCCACTTCCTGGCCTCCAACAATGACATTTATTTTCCCAAGTCACTATTATGCATGACAGAGCCCTGCTGACCTGCCTGCTCATGTGAAAGAGTGAATAAATTCCTTGTTCTGCTTTGCTTGCATGCACAGCTTTTCCTATTAAACTGTCTTTATCTCAACCAACGTATTTTCTCACTTTTACCCTTCCAATTCTCCCCAGGATCATGCTAGTGGGGAAGTGAGCAAGAGGCTGTGTGGTACTTAGTTGTTTGACTGGGGTTAAACCATGACACATATACTTCTGAAAATTATGGTTTTGCTGCCTTCCACAGGCAGTATGCTACAAGGTAAGAAAAGTATCCATATGGCTCTAAACACACAGAGACCCTTTAACTGCATGAATAACCAATACTGATACTAAAGAAAAACAAAAGCCCAGTAATATAAAATCATTATTTCTTCAGTAATTTTAAACCAAGTTAAGTGCCAAGTCAGATGCATCCTGAAACTCACCTGTGTAGTCACTGGTGAAAGCTGTACTGGAGAAAGTAGAGCAGGGAGAGGCCTGGCCCAATTCAAGATATCCATCACATTTTCACCTGGGTCCCTCTGCTCCTGATCAGAGAAGCCTGAAGTGCTGTGCTCCCTGCCTGTCTGTGTTATCACATCTGCAGTTTTATCCTCACCACCGTGCAGCCATTCTTCAGTAGTCCTGTTCTCAGCACAATCATCTCCAAAAGGCTCAGTACTTGTTTCAATTCCCATTTTTGTTACAGAATTTTGCTTGACAGCACTTTCCACTGAAGAACACCAAGGTAGCGTTTTGCCATCACACTTCCTGATCTTTTGGTGGATTTGTACAGTATCTAAGACAGAAAAATATTGTTAAGAATTTTTCTCCCATTTTTGTTTACAGAGATAATATATAATAGTAATAAAAATGTAATATCATATTTTCAAGTGATAGAAAATCATTGTCACTTTCAGAAATGCTTTCCTTATAGAAATGTGATGTAGTTATATGTGTTGTTACTTTTCAAATCAGTTTTTACTATCATACAGTAAAAACTCACTTCTTATGCAGACAAAACATATTCATTCAGGAGTCTAAAGACAAATAATTTAAATTTATTATAATTGTGCTAAATACTTCAAAAAGGGAAAAGTTGGCTCAGTTTCCTGAAATTTAAATTCTATGATTTCATAAAATGAAAATATTACCTCAAATAAGACAGTAGAAACCAAAAATCCCAAAACCCCAGTGTGTCACATGGAACTAAAAGCTATTCTGTAGTATTTGCAATTCTTATATGACACTGTGTGTGTGATCTGTTCACAAACACTGCTGAATACAAAATCAACAGTATTCAAGCAACTGATCAAGTCTATTCTGTGTACACATGGGTACCATCTGCAGTGAACCACTTGGATATTGTGACTAAATTTTGCCTTAAGCACTCTAGTTTAGATTAAAAGGAGAAACTGCTGTTAAGCAATTTAACTGCAGAGGCAGGGTAGGGGGTTTTTTATGCTTGTTTCTCTCATGTACCATGAGCCACTGTGAAGATGCAAAACTGAAAGTTTACTCAGAACGTTGTTCAGAAACTTCTTCCAGCAACGTGAACAAACACTCTCACACCCCTGCTTGACACTGCCAGACTTTCAGGAGGTATTGGGGTGTTAACTGGAAGAATGAGGGCTATAAAACCCCCAGTTTTTGATGCTTATGTGGGCCTCTGCCTCTGCTGGATTCCCACTGTACATCGCAACCACAGACCACGATCCACCCACTGGAGCCACGGGTGGTGGTTGTATTTGTCTTTTCTCCTCTCTGTTTTTTCGTTCTGCTTTCCCTCTCTTAGTGTGATCATACACTTCAGAACAGCTATACACCCCTTTCCAATACATCACAGTGTTCTCTATTTACAGTCTCAAAGCAGTTCTAGTAAAATTTGTTGATATATCTATTTAGCATTTTTCTACTTTAATGCACCCCCTTAGCAACAAATCTAGTTGCCCTGCCTCAGAGGCAGGTCACTATACCATCCCACAGCAGAAAGAACAGCACATGCACAAAACAGTTTTGAGCAGGGGATGTATTAATTTAATTGGCACAATTTGCATTCTGTTGGAAAAAAAATAATTTGTGTATTTCACGACTGCTCTCTGTGTTAATCCACTACTAGAACTTGCACAGATATTCCTGAAGCAAAATCAATGGTAGTTTCATATTCATTATTCATATTCATATTCCCTCTGTGCAGTGCCAGCAGGGACCA
>VXAC01007487.1:45296-78581 GCA_013399225.1 Rhipidura dahli | reverse complement strand
GCTGACCAGAAGCCAACTGCATGAGGCACCATTCCCCAACTCACTGGCCTCGGCCTTCCTGACAGTTCTCAAGCCAGCAAATAGTGCACCTGCCCTGGACTGTGCTGTGGACGATGGAGTCAAAGGCACCTCAATTTACAGCCTGCTAGTTAATTATGGGCTCAGGGGTTTAAGCAGGCCTGAGGTTTAAGCTGGTCTGAGGGCACTAGTTGCAGCACTTTTTCCATCTCCATCCTTGAGAAAATCTCTTTCCTATGGTCTCATTGGACAAGTAGTAGAAATCACATCAGGAGACATCTCTGCCCTCCAGATCCCAGGGGAGATCCTGTCCTTTTTTATCATGGCATGTTTCCTCACAGGGAGATGTATATGTGCCCCCAGGGTACTAATGTCAGGTATCTGGATTGCTAAAAGCACTCATATTGGATGCATCCCCTGCCAATAGGACTTATCTCAGGAAACAGAAGCCAGTTTATGCATGTGATATCTATTCTTCCAAACCAGTACAAGGCTTTTCATGACTTCAGACTGTTGAAGGGAGACAGGGGATATGGCTTCCTGGCCTTGGCCCCCTACCCAGCCCCCAAGGCACGCTATCTTTCATCCTTTTTCTTAGTTCTTTTATGCTGTTGCTGTTGTACAGTGGTAATAGCTGTAAAAACTCAAAGTAATGTGAACAACAAATCTGGATGATGCAACTAAAAAAATTCTGAAAGCACTTTTGATGGATGGAAGAATTTTTTAGATTGTGTCTTTACAAATAAACAATTTTTATGGTATCCAGGCTCTTGCCTTTGCAAAAACTCAAAAGAAAAAATGTAGCTACATTAAAACAATAAACTATTTTCAAGCAACAAGATCAAATGTTTTTCTTGGTAAATCAAAAAGTGAGATGTTCCACTTGAAATAGACTATTCTTTTTTTTTGGTTAAAATTATTCTTTGCATTTCTGTCAGTTTTGAAAATAATTCTGGTCAACTGAAAGACTGCATTTTTTTATATATCAGCTGCTTGCAACAATGTTACTTTCCCTTCACACTCTTTTAACAAGATGTAGTTTGTGTCCTCTATGTTTATGAAAACCTAGTGACTCTTCTGAGTCAGAAGTTTTGCTTCATTAAGAAAATGAGATTTTATTAAATAGCTAAGCGACGTTTCAGTTTCCATCAATAACATTGCTGATAAATACAGAGATGGTCTATTTGCTGCCTCCTTCCTGACACAAATTTTGCATGATAAAAAGATGTGTCACTGATGACAAAATAAACAATTTTGGCATTAAGTACTAACCGTTTTTGATGGCTGTTAGTGTATATCCCAGTAAGTAAACATAATTGTAGAGTAAACTTTAAATTATCATTTCATTTAACCCTATTGTTTAAATTTAGTTTCCATAATCGTCGCTTGATTTCAGAAAGAAATGCATTGTCTAAAATCTAGCCAGATTTTACATCAGAGATTTATTCTCTCTTTATTCTCCTCTGAGATGATCTCAAATTCATTCTCAGGATGGGCACAGTGGCTTCACTGCTGTTGGTAGTTTTTCTCATTCTGCTACTTACACCACCCTCAGGCATTCTCAGTAGTGAAATTGTTTCCCAACGGGGGCGGCGGGGGGGGAGGGTGGAAAGAGGGAGAATATTAAACAAAAATAGTATTTCATGAATTCTGATGAGCTGAGTCCAGGATTTCCAGGAATAGAGCGGTGACCTTTCCATGGCTCAGCATTTTGTCTCATTAATAACCAGCAGCAGAGGAAGGTGTTAGTCCTCTCTATGAAAGGCTACATGTTACTGCCACTACAGAAAGAGGTCTTTCTTAGACTACAGTACCATGGCCACCATCACAGGACCTGATTTAGGCATTTAAGGTTAAAAGGTGTCAGCAACTGGCCACACTGCCTGTGGGTCTGGATTACTCAGCTCCCCTCAAGTGCAAGTCAACACCCCTGCAAGCCTTCCTCAACTTCCATCCATGGAAGTGTCCAAGGCCAGGCTGGATGAAGCTTGGAACAATGTGGTCTAGTGGAAGGTGTCCCTGCCCATGGCAAGGGGTTGGAACGAAATGGTCTTTAAGGTTTCTTCTAACCCAAACCATTCTATGATTCCATGATTCCCTGAGATGTGCTATAGCTCTCCTTTATGGGTATCAAGAGCTAAAAGTGCTGCCTCCCCATTATAGCACACTCCTGCTCCAGTTTCTGTCAGACTCAATGCACTCTGAGGCACTTCTCTGATCCCTGTGGCAGGAGAATTACTGTACAAAGCCTTTCTCTGGCAATCTTACCCTTGGTCCTGGAAATCCTGGCTGTCCTGGAGGACCAGGAGGTCCAACTTGCCCAGTGTCTCCTGGAGGCCCATGGGGACCCATGAGTCCTGGATGGCCTTTATGACCAGGTATCCCGGGATCACCTGGAGGTCCCTTTTCTCCACGAGGGCCTTTTTCACCTTTGATGCCAGGCTCACCCTAAGTGAAAAGAATGACATTGGCCACAAAATAAGAGGCAAACATCTGATTTCTAAACACAGAGAAACACTCACAGCTGAGCTGGAAAAGTTCCTGAGTACAACATCTGATGCACTACAAATGATCCACAAATTATTACTGATGGAAAATGATTAAAGAGAGACCTGGGAGACTGGGAAGCACTGGCTTCACTTTTGAATGACCTCTATCCCCAGCCCCTAACTCAAAACAGCTCTCTTTATTTCGATATAATGAAATAACTAGTAATATTCTCCATCTTACCCTCTCTCCTTTGGAGCCAATTGCACCCTGTTTCCCTGGTGCGCCCTGCAACAAAATAAAGGTAAACATAAAAGAACCATCCATAATAACAGTAAATAATGAACCAAACACCTTTGTAATGACTCCTGTGACCTGAGGAAAATTTACTTTCCTGAGCACATTCCCTTTTGCTCTCAATTACCAACAATTAAAGAAAAAAAACCAAAAAAACCTGACAAGCAGGTTGAGGGAAGTGATTCTCCCCCTCCACTCCCCTTGGTGAGATCCCACCTGGAGTTCTATGTCCAGTTCTGGTGCCAGAATATAAGCAAGGACATGAACATGTTGGAGCAAGTTCAGATGAGGCCACGAAGATGCTCAGAGGGCTGGAGCACCTCTGCTGTTGATTCAGGCTGAGAGAGCTGGGGTTGTTCAGCCTGAAGGAGAGAAGGTTGTGAGCCCCTTCCAATACTAAAAAGGGGTTTATAAGAAAGATGGAGACAAACTTTTTTTCAGGGACTGTAGTGATAGCACAAGAAGAAATGGCTTCACAATCTGAGAGGGTAGGATATTTGGTGGCAATTTTTCACTAGGAGGATGGTGACGCACTGGAACAGGTTGCCCAGAGAATTCCCCATCTCTGGAATGGTTCAAAGTCAGGCTAAATGGTTCTGAGCAACCTGGTCTAGTGGAAGGAGTCTCTGATCCTGGCAGGGTAGGTGGAAATAGATGATATTTAAGATCCCTTCCAAGTCAAATCATGCTATGAAAAAAAATCCCAATTTGTTGCAAACCTGGTAACACCCTTGATGATTTTCACCCCATGACACCAATATTAAAACAACTGGGAATTTAACTTACCTCTTTTCCTGGAGGACCTTTTTCTCCTGGTTCACCCTAAGACGCACAGAAAGTGAAGTTAGCATCACACTGGAGGAGTTGGAAGAAAGACTTCACCTAATAACCAAAAGTCATGCCTTCTGTTAACAAGTTTTTTTTCTACAAAGTAGCAGGTTTGTGTTATTTGTCTTTTTCCTGCTGCTATTGGCCATTCCTGGATAGATACATCCTATTATTTGGAAAGCATTTTTTAGTGTCCTATCTTCATCAGTCTAACATTTAAAAGGAGGTAAAGAGAGGATCTAATCCATCCCCAGACATACTTACAGGTGGTCCTCGGGGTCCTATAAAGCCAGGGAGTCCTGGGCTGCCTGTTTCTCCTTTATTTCCTTTGGGACCCTTAGGACAGAAATGAGACAGACACTAGCAGCCCTTTCCCCAACACCTCTTTCCCAGGGCATTCATTTACAGCTATACTGGAACTGGGAAATTTCACTTGAGCAGTAGGACTCCCAGAGCTGACAAGGAAGAGCAAAGTATTTTAGAAAAGCAGGTTGCAGGCATCATGGTTGCATTATTAACAAGCTATGCAGGGTCCCTGGGAGAAGATGAAAAGGAAGGGACAATTATGGCAGGGGCAGGAGATGTGTTCCATGGTTGTTGGGGTACCACATGGTTTATGAGGGGGTGTTGAGAGCAGAAATGCTGTGATGGGTGATGACAGGGAAACAGTGCAGGTGGTCATACTGCTCAAATCCGAGAATACAACCAACAGACAGCTACAGGGCTTCTCCTCTGCCTTTATTTCCAGACTCAATTTAAAAAATGTCTTTCACTTATATCTTGTGATATTCAGTCAAACTGTCCCTTTTTCCTTACAGATCAGGGAAGTTTAAATGACAGTTCATGACACAGAACTATGTCATGCACATTTCTGAAGTGGTTTTAACTCTTATTGTAACCGTTGCTTTCACGAATTTGTCCCCTACATTTTTAGTTCAGAACATAGCCCTTTTTCCTTCTTAGAGTAAAATTTGTGCAAAGTGAGCACCAATGAGCCTGACAGGCACAAAGCACATGGATTTGGGGTGTGCAATCTGCCCTGGAGACTTCAGGGGCTGGACTGTGTTGCTGTGTGCGGGCTTAAGCATGCGCACTGTGAATTGTGATGGACACTGTCAAACAGCAAATGCAAAAGGAGAAAGCTCCTGGCAGGTTTTACCTTGTGATTACAAGTCAGCAATGGTGAAGGTGGAAAAAAAAAATCATCCTTATTGACATGATAACCTTCCTCACATCTCCTTTTTTTTTCAAAATAGAAATATAAAATATTGGCTTGTCACACCACACTGTGAGGAAATTAGTGCATTTCAAAATAAATGGATTTATGTACAGCATGAGGAGATAATTCCCATAATAACCTTTATGAAAAGGAGAGGATTCATTTTAATGACAGAGAAAGATAATGATGAGATGACTGTCTGTTCTGCTGACCGACACTGTCTCATTGTTTCCCGTTCCTCATGCATCTGACTTTATCCGTTTTCAATCTCCTATGTTATTTTTGGACTCTAAATCCTCTGGAGCAAAGGCTGCTGTGGTGGTGTTTGCGCAGGAAGCTGTCTGTTGAGTCCCTGGGTCACATCATATAGGTACTGTGATAATACTATGATGATGAAAATAATAATCCCCACTTGGTATTCCCAGAGCATCCCAAAGCCACAGTGATCTAATAAAGACCCAGAAGGTAAAAAAGCAGTGGTAGAAATTGAGAACAGGGGTGGGTGTAATGGAAAGAAGAAAAGAAGTTTGAAAAGGCAGGAGCAAGGATCCATGGGGCAAGAAGCAATGGAAGAAGTCCCAGGAAGGTAAGAAGAGCTTGTGTCAAGGACAAAAAGCCTGTGGCACTTATTTTTTGATGCAGAAGGGCTGTCAGACTGCCCCACCCTGTTCCACCTCCCACACAGAAAGGTGGTATTTGCTTCTCTGAGACATCCCTGCAGATGCTTGATCAGGGCACAAGTGCGGCGAGGATGGGGTGGCTTTATGGCATTGCAAGGGTCACAAAGAGTGAATCCTGCTGCAGATTTTCACATTCCTTCTGCTCTGCCTTTTTTTCTCTATTAATCCAGCAGCCAGCAAGCTGTATTGTCTCCGTGGGCAAAGAGAGGGAAGAGCCCTGCATTGCAATAGATGCTACTGGGAACAAAGGAATATTTGCATGGATTTGCTGAATTCTGGACAATTTTCAGCATCAGAACAGAGTAAAAGAAACCAAAAAACAACCAAACCACTAGTTCCTCACTGTCCTTCTTACAGCTCTTCATTTCCAAGCTGTTCTTCTCCACAGGATGGCCTCAGGGGAGTTTCATTCTGCTTCCTGATCTTGGTTTACTGCCCACTGTCTGCTCTTCCTCCAAGTGCCTGTGAGGATTTTTCTGCTGCCACTATTCCTCAGTGGCAGCCTGCCAGCTCCCCGAGGCCCTCTCCTTCCTTGTGACAACTCTCTGCTGGCTGCATGCTCTCTGCTTGGCAAAATTAAATCTACTGGTTAAGATGAGGCATGTCGATCTTTTTTCCATGCCAGGCAATCAATCATTTCCATTTGCTGTGAACACTTAACTTTCACTGGGAAAAGTGATGACCCAGCTAGCATGTCAATTCCAGGAATGCAGCCAAACCCCCTTCAAAGGTGTGGCCAGCCAGTGATTTTCAGATCACCCATCTTCAGACATGGAAGCCTCAGGGATGGTAACCAGCTACACATAATCCACTCTACCTACACTTCATCCGTGACCTCTCCTGGCCTCACAGGTTTCCCTTTGTGGTACTTACTGGGATACCTGCTGGGCCAGGTTCTCCTGCAGATCCAGGCAATCCATTCTTGCCCTGTGTCAAAAGGAAAAAAGCTGGTAATGTAATGCACACTAAAACTAGAAATATCCAGCTACACCTACACCAGCAGGGATTTCTTTAGTGTTGTTCAGTCTCCTCTCCTGACAGACTGTGAAGTATCTTATTTTCAACTGACCTCACAGCTTCTGCATTCCAGATTGCATGGCTGATCTCAGGACAAAAATTGAGATGTGAACCCAAATCCACAGGCCTGAGGAGGACCAAACCAGCACTTCTCTTCCTCCTTTCCTTCACCCTTGTCCTTCTCATATGCAGCATCCTTCTGGATGGATAGAGCCACCTTCTCTGGCTGCTCCAAGTCACCAGTGTTAAGACTGTTCTTAACCATCTCAAGGTTCCCCTTTTATGGGGAATGGAGAGAAACACTTGTTCTAAAGCTTTGAAGTATTCGATACTTACCTGACACCATTCAATTCAGAATGAGACAAATCATCTTTTAAAAGGACCTGTTTCTCACTGTGCCTTAAGAAAGCAGCTGAGCTGATCATCTACAAAGTTTGGTGAGATGAAGGTTTACACTCTTCTTCTCTCAACTCACTATGCAGAGGTGTTTTTCCCTGCATTGGAGTTGACCATAAAGACCAGCCCTTGTACCATCAGTATTCAAAATCATGCCTCACAGTCCTTCTTAGAAAAAAAACAAAGAAGAAGAAGAAGAAGAGAAACTGATACTTGGCCCTCCAACATACAAAATCCCAAGGATCTCTTCTGCAAAGAAGAATATAGCCTGGAGTTGTGATAATTTCCATCTCTTCAAGTATTTTCACTCACTGATAGTGTTGTGCATGATAGTGAGTGATGCCAGCAGTACAGGAATAATGATACTAATAATGAGGTAGACACAGGAGGTATCCATATGTTCTTGCAGTCTAATCTAAACCCCAACCCCCCAGCTTGGAGGGACCTGCTGCTCCAGGTCCTGGCATTGCTGAGTCAGCACTTTCCCCTGACCATGACGTAGGCTCTGTTTCAGTACCAGGTTTTCCAAGAAGGAAAGGAACTCACTCATTGCTACACACTAAAGGTGTGCCATGGTTCAGCAACAGAGATCTTGATTCAGATTTGATAAGGATTAATTTATAAGACAGAATTTTAAATCCTGTGAAATTAAGGAAAGTAATTTCTAAGCCATCCCAAATGAGACCTTTTGAAATGTCAACTAGATCTCTATTTCTCCACTGAAGCTGTAATAAAACTGTACAGGTGAACAGTATCACAACTGGACCCCACATAACTCAGCCTGGGAAACCTCAGTGAGTGTCTACCTTTGAAAAGTGAGACCATGTGAGAAGTGAGCAGGATCCCAGAGGCAGGACTGAAATATGAGTATTTCTGACTCTGCAGTCCTGACAGAATCCACTGAGCTGTTCTTTCCACTGAGTCAGCAACCAACAGTTCCTTGCACTATTGTAAGTCTTTATCAGTTTCTAGCAGTATCATTCTTAATTGTCTTTCTGAAAGGCAAAGTGTTTTAATCAAACATCATCTGAATCTTCCTGAACTTTCTTCTTTCAAGCCAGAGTTCTGAACTGCACAACATTCCCACCACACACAATGCTCCATCCCTGGAATTTTTCAAGGCTGGGCTGGATGGGGCTCTGAGAAACCTGGTCTAGTGGGTGGCATCCCTTTCCATGGCAAGGGGTTAGAACTACTATCTTATCTTTAATGCTCCTTCCAATCCAAACCATTCTATGAGCTATAATGTACCTCTAGAAATGAGAAAACTCACCGGCTGCCCTCGGAGTCCTCGAGGGCCCTGTGGTCCTATGGGACCAGGATCACCCTGAAAGGAAGAGAAGCATTCTGGTGACATGGAGGCAAGTGAACAGACATTTTAAAATGTTCCTGCTAAGTTACATTGTTCACATATTAGGGAAAACAGGATTAAAGGAATCTCACTGCCCCCTTTCATTTATTTATGAGGAAGACCAACCCTTTGAATTTTAAATACCTATCACTAGCTGCAGCCTGATTACAGGCAGAAACCATTTCTATCAGGTTATTATCAGGTTATCTTAAAGTTGTATTTCTTAGAGACAGAGATTCTCTGATATTTCTCAAGAACTGACAAGTCTGTTCTCTCTCCAGGGAGGCTTCAGAGCTGCTTCCGTCTTCTCCAAGGGGTTCCTTTAGGTCTGCCTTACGTTTTGCTTTGTAGGGTACCATTTACAGCACACCAGTTTCCAGTGACACAAGGGGGTGCAATTAAGAAGCCACTTCTCCAGGTCCCACGGCAGTGGCACATCAGCTGCTCTGAGCATTGCTCAGTAGCTGCTGCAGGATCCCACGTCAGCTGCGCCCTCCCAGGACTTTGTTATGACTGCACTTGGCAGCAATCATGCCAGAGGAACTGTTTGTACCATCTTTCTTTCCTCTCAGCAGCAGCAACTTATTCCATAGGTATTTCACAGACTTCAGTGGAGCGACACACGCAGTCAGGTACAGCTGTGGCAGAGGAAGCGTGACAGAGGCTGGCCTGGTGGGAGGTGCAGAGCGAAGTGCTGCTCAGAGATGGGTGCCAGAAGGGAGGTCCGTGGCTACCAAGCACAGCCTGGCTTTCACACAATGCTGCTTTCTCTGCTTTTCCAAAGATACATCTGACATTTTAGTGTCAGCAGCTGAGCAGTGACAAAGGCCCTCCAATTCTTTATTTCCCCTAATGATCTTTGCACAAATCATTCCCTGCAGTAATTCACCCTTTATTGCAGTTTCTGCAGATGTTTCAGGTCAGGGTCACTGTGAATTAAAATTTTCATTTGCAGGGAGAAGGAAATTCATTTCTGCTCAAAATGGTGCACTTACATCCTTCCCTGGTGGCCCCTCACGACCAGCAGGACCCGTCACACCTGGCTCCCCCTGCAATTCAGCAAAAAGGGAAAAGAGATCAGCTCAAGGTCAAATTCAAACCAGTATCACCACTGTAAGTGCTATGGGGTTTCTGCAGTGTGTGACTGAGCTCAGTGAAAACTTTTTTAAAGGCAGAAAGACCCTCGTTCATCTTATATGACATGAAGCTTATAAAAATAACTCAGAAACATCTCCTGTAAGTCATGCACAAGGCAGTGCTCTGCTTTCCAGTGGATTATTTGCTACTGCAAGCACTGAAACCCACCAACACATTCATGATATAGAAGCTATCATAATGAGGAAGAGATGAGGAACTCCAGCATTGGATTTTTCACATAAGCTTCTGCAAGCAGAGAATTTTATCTCCCTGTAAAAAAGGCAGAATTAAGTAGAAAAACATTCAGTGTTGTAGTCTCCTTTTTACACCAAGGAGCTCCAAACAGAGTGGAGAACAACTTCTCATGCAGGACTTGAGGCTTCGGTTTTATGATCCACTTGCAACTAAGTCAAAGGGACATTTCTATTCACTTTTCTGTAAGTTTTGTACTTGAACTTATTTGCACTTCTTCATCATCTGTGGAGGAGAGCTAGCACATGTCCAACAAGTGCAGTAGAGTTCCACTTTGCCAGAGTTCCATTTTTACCAGAAGGATGTGGTATGGAGGCATCCTTGAGGCTTCCTCACAAAGAACTATCTCAAAGGGAGCATCAGAGGATTCAGCTCTACCAGCTACTCACCTTCCCCAGAACCAGAAGCTCAGCAGAGGGAATGAAGACAGTTGCTGTCATTTTTGTGCCATAGATGTGGCCCATGGAACCATAGTGGAAAACAGGCACATGAAACACTGCCATAATTTTTACCTACTCCCTCAGAAAGGGCAACTTCACACAATCTTTCTCCAAAAGAACATGTATGAGGTGCCTGTACTTACCCGGGGACCTGGGGGACCTGTATCTCCTCTCTGTCCTTTGAAACCCTACACAAGAGAATGAAATTAATAATTATCCATCACCCTGATGCATTAAACACTAAGAAAACTCTAGCTTGAATGTTTATTTAATAACCTTTCCAGTTTTGCCAAAGGCTACTGGGGACTGGCCAGCATGGAGCAGCTGTGTCCCAGGAAGTCATGAGGCAGGGCCATGTCACAGGAAAAGCTTTCCATAGCTCCTTAAGTTGTAAAGCCAATGCTCTGGTCTGTGTACCCCTGTTGTGATCAGACAATATATTATTTAACCCTAAATTTTACTGTCCCCACTCTTTCAGAGGATGTATAACAGAGAACACAAGGGTTACAGCTGTGACTTCTTTTACTTTAATTAATGCTTTAATTTCTAGGTAATGGATTTAATCTTCTCCAAGTGTGAAGAATTCAGAAATGTCTGTGTTCTACTTTTGTTGCTCATTTATGTATTCATTTAGTCACAATGCCACAACTGGTTATATGTTTGCATCAGTAAAGAGTCTCATCTGCCCAAGAAATGCTCCCTGACTACAGTACAGGGGGTTGGGTGGGTGGAACCCTTCAGAGCAGCACTCACCGGTAATCCTCTGGCACCCTCCCGGCCTGGGAGCCCTTGTTCTCCAGGCTTTCCCTGTGGGAAACAATAATGCTCAGGTTAGAGAGAGCCCCAGGTCTGTCTCTCTGCTGCTGAAAACTTCCCACTCCTCTCCCTTAGACATAACATCACTGAGAACTGTGCCCAGGGTTTGTCCAGCAGTGCTGAAGTCTGAGTTTGCAGAGAGAACAGCAGTGACAGACATTCCCAAACACACTCAAGCTGAACTGTCACCTGCACTCTGAGGCCCTGAGGCATTTTACAGCTCTGGCAACACCTAACCAATACATGCAAAATCAGCATCTGCACACATAAATTGGGTGGTTTGGTGCAAACACAAACTGCAGCTGCTGTGACAAGCACTCCTCTACTTAGCAGTTGCCCTAATGCCTGGGAACTTGGCTCTTCCCAGAACCACTAGGTCCCACTTGACAGGTCACAGAAAGAGGAGGGCAATGCCTGATACTTGAAGCACATTGTTCATGTAACACACACAGTTGCAAGAAATAACTTTCATTGCCAAATTCATTAACATTTCCTTTTAGCTGACAACTTTGTGGCACAGCTTTTTTCCCTCAGCAAATGCAAGTATGGAGTAAGTAGAGAAAATCAAATATAAACCCTCTAATTCTGGGCAACAGAACTGTCTCGGAGCAACCCAGAAAAAAGCTTCATTGAAGACATCTCTAAACTTTTTATGCCCCATAAACTTCTATCAAAAGGATGGATCACTGGGTTTAATGTTACAAGACAACCTTCTTTCTCTGCAGTGTTTAAGGCAGCTATAAAAGTGGAGTCACTAAGTTTTAGTGTATTTATGGTAGTTGTAAAAGTAAAAGAACCCAGATTCTTCTCAAGATTGCTCGTGTGTCATGTTTATAAATCGCTCAAGACAATACAGTCCTTCTGGTGTTAAAAACAGATGTTCAAACAGGCTCCTTGTCGCCCCTAAGGAGTCCATAAATAGGCAGCTCCAAAACCAACAACTAAAAGCAGCTTCTGATTGCCTGAGCAAAACAGTTTTAAATTACATTACCGGCTCCCCCAGAGATCCTGGTTTGCCATCCTTGCCATCATTCCCAGCAATGCCCTGTTAAATGAAAAACAAAACAGGGTAAAAGGAATCAGTAAGGAAGGTTGGTGGGGTTTTTGTCAGCATGATAGCTTTGCTCATCATGACATGCTTATTTGCCTAAACCTCCAAAACCCTCCCTACTTCTATAGCTCTGTTGTAAACTTCTCCCTGCAACACCCCTGTAACAGCATAGCCTGTTTCCCTTCCCAATATGGCAATATTTCCCTTTCCAGCAAGGTGAGCACTCCAACAATTGGATGGAGTGAATCAGGATTCTAAAACCAACTGCTATAAATCATTATAATGCCATTATCTTCATTCAGGTAGGCTACTTAACAGTAGAATTGTCTCTGGCTCTATCCTTACGACAGATTAAAAAACTCCCAAAATGTTGTACTACTAAATTTTCCAGAAGAGAGGAGTCTATGCCCAAGGTGCACTTGAACACGAGTCAGTGCAAAGGAATCATTTTGTTTGTGGATTCAGATAAAGTCAATATCCCAGTCTCTGAATCCTTTTGCCCTCACACTGGAGTTATAAGCTGATATTTTTGCTCTGTATAAGAGTATTTCTTTCAATGAGGAGACAGACAAGGAACAGACCTGGTTCACATTGTTATTTACACTTTGCTTTAAACAGATCAAATACAGCATCCACACTGTCCTGGCCCAAGGACATTGAATCAGCATGACAGACACCATTACAGACCACACATGGCTTTCAAAGCACCTCAGAAGTGTCACCTCTTTGTTTTACACACCTATGTGTGCATGGATAATTTAATGTACTGAGTTAGAAGGAGCTTAATCACACTCACTGGAAGTCCAGGCAGCCCTGGTGGGCCCTGTGGACCTGGGGGACCATCCTTGCCCTGGAAGGAAAAAACAAACACCACGGGTCAGGCATGCTCCTCAGAGGTTTCTATCAGATGAAGATTTATCACGTGTAGAGTCTGACAGGGGACAACTGAGAGAAGGTGGTCTTGTGGCCCATGTCACACAGCCTATGAGATTCCCTTGAACTCCTTCTAGTTTAGACTAGATGGCCCTCTTTTCACATAAAAACTTCAGTATTATCTCTGAGCTCTTACAAATTGATAAACCACTGAAATCACTGGTATTTTTTTTTCCTGAACTTTAATTATATTTAGTATTTCATCCCCAACTTCCTGGATGAGGTGTCCACCAGGAAGCAGATGTATATTTTACAACTTTTAAATGAGTTGTTACAAGAAGTGCCTTTCTGACCATCCCAAGAAGTCCCCTTACTCCACAGGACTGGACAATATCATCCCAGGTCTTTCACAGTCTCACAACCTCATCATCCTTTTGAAATGGAATTTCAGCCATCCTATCCATCTTGTCTCTGACCTTTCTGCACAGAGTGCTCACTGATTTCGTAACAGCCATCAGAAGGACCATCACTGTTCACTTATGATGAAGTTCAGGTTGTGAAATGGCTCTGCAAAATACACCTTGTCCATTAGGAAACCTTGCTCTACAAATTCATCACAGAATTACAGTCTCAAACTGTTCCAACTCAACAGTGTGTAATCTTCAAGGAAGGTTCATTTTTAACTTTTCAAGCTGAAGTTAGCATCAATCAGATTACCTGTCTCTCCCAGGGTTTTCTGATGCATTACCATATAGTAGCATCTGAAAACCCTTCAAATGAAATGACAGTGCCAAAATTCTTCATGGGTTTCTCAAAGGTTACACCTGTTACTGCCATTTTTGGTGGTGCCAGGAAATGGTGTCTGGCCCCAGAATCTGAGCAGTCTGTGCTGTGACATCCTTCAACACACTGCTGGTTATATTTTGATAATCCCCACACAGAGTTCAGATATTAGCCTTAGGTCATGAAGCATCCTAATATATTTGGCAATCCTGTTCTGGAGGCTGAGAGATGTTAATAGCAAGGACAGAACAGACAAGAGGTACAAAAATCTCCATAGAGTTCCCATGGGCTGGATTATCCTCTGGCTAATTTGGAGTTTCATTTGGTGAGTTTAAAAAGTGCTAGAACAGTAATCTGTGGTTATCTGTGGAGGTTCTACTTGCAGGCTGAGTATTTTGGGGAGCTTTCAAAGGACACTACATGGTTGCCAGCTCAGCTTTACTTCACAGACCTAAACATAGGTGATGCCATGGTGAAGCACAGAGCTTAGAGCTTACCATATCTCCAGGGTTTCCTGCAGGTCCTATTGGCCCTGGTGCCCCATCTGATCCCTAAACAAAATAAAGTAGAAACAACGCGAATAATTAACACATTTTGTATGTTTGTCAACACACCCCCTACCACAGCTGGCAACTCTGGAACTTTCTTTAATCACTCAGCTCAACAATCATTCAATTTCTTCATTCATCACTGAAAAGCAGTGCCAACCTCTGCACTCAATCAGCCTCCAAAGCCAGAAATAGTCAGAGACTTGATTTTGGTCTTGGCTTTTCCTTCTGAAAATAGGGGACAAGTAGGAAAAAGCCAATCACGACAAAAATAACTCTGAAGAACAGCAGTTATGGGAGAAGAGAAATTATGAAACACACTCTGCAGCAGGCAAACTCCTGGAGCCACGTGTCAATGCAGACAGAGGGAAAAGTCAGCAAAAGCTGAAGAACAAAATTGTCTAGGGGACATCACATTTTGCTCTGTTTTGATAGGCTCAGTTTCACTTTGCACATTTCCCTTGGCTGTGAGTCTGTTCAGGAGGTCTCACAGGACAATTTTAAGTGTTTTATTCCCACTGGGGTAACTCTGTAGTTGTAGCAGTATTAGGTTAATAGAGACACAGCAAATGTGTCTGTTATTAACTTTTAAAATAATGCTCATGGGAGCTCAAATGACCCACGAAACAAGTCCACATGTTGTCCCAGCAGCAAAGCATCCAGCATTCTTTAGGCACTGCTGCCTTCTGAATATAGGATTTTAATCTAAACCCCCTTTTCTGATATGCCCTGTCATTTAATCAGTGCAATGTGAATTCAGGCTGTGCTGATGCCCAGAACAGATGAAGGTGGCAAAACCTCAGCACAGCAGAGCCAAACTGCACTGTAAGCAGCAACATGAGCAGTGATGACTCTCGGCAATGAAAGGTGGTTTGGAGAGAAAAGTCCTTCACTCAGAAAAAATCCCCAAACTTGAAGGGAGTAAAGTGGAGATATCACCAGCAGGAGAGCCAAGTGATTTCAGCCCTGATTCTGCACTGTCACCCCTTTTTAAATACAAGGAAGCATAACTGTATTCATGGAGAGAGCAGAACTAAGAATGAAGAGGACTGTGATGGAGAGGGATATGTGTAAAAGGCCTTTTAATTCAAAAGTAACTCACACAACATGAAAATGGGAGAAAATCCAGTCTCACACTGCTGTGTAAAATTGAGAAGTAAAATGCTCTTAGATCTGTGAGTTCTAGACTAACAACTTATTCCACATACAGGAAAGCACCTATACATGTACAAAATAGTCCCTATGGAAGAGTTTTTATCATCATCTTTGTGCTGTATACAGAGAGCAAGTGAAGCTTAGCAACAATTTACAGAATGAGCTGAAGCAATCAGTGGAAAGTGGCCAATGTATTAAATAGCAATTACCACGAGTGGGGAACTCTATCACACTCAGGGGATCATTAGGAACCCACTGGAAAATGCAAATTCAGTGCTCAGACAGATGGGAATGGTCCTTCCACCACATGCAGCTTGCAACACCCTTTGTTAGTAAGAAAACTACAGGGCCATCTTTGCAACAGAGGAACTTACAGGTGGACCAGGGTTTCCAGGGGCCCCTGAGAAGCCAGGCATTCCAGGGTGGCCCTGCAGAATAAAAACAGAGACATTCTTTATGCATTAGTCACATATTTACTTGTACAAAAGTTAACTGGTGATTACTGGGAGTTAACATCAAAATGAGCCAATTCACAGAGAGCTGATTGTAGGGAAATAAAGAACCATGGCTTTTTAAAGTGAAACTTTGGTTTTCAAAGCGTGGACTTCAGAAATAACATAGTTAATTTCAGGTGTACTTATCTCAGTGTTTATTTTAGTCTATGCTAATGGAAGATGAGAGCAGATAATGTGGAATTGCACAAGATGGGAAGTCACTCAGGACAACAAAACTGTTTAAAATATCCTACAAAAGTCATTGAAGAGGTGCTGATTTGCACCTTAAACCAGTGACTCAGCCCTTGGCAAAATTAACTATGAAAGTTTGCTCTGATTTAAACCATTCTCCTCTTTCCTGCGGCATCTCAGGCCCTCCTCAAAGAGGCCCTCCTTACATTCATCATCTAAGACAAATAGAAACACTGTTTTTTTCAACCCAAAGACACCTGAACTCCTGGATATCATCTAGGGATTATCCAAGGAAATAAGTAAGGGTTAAGTTATGTAAAGAATTCAGTGCATCAGTCTAGATGTGAGGAAACAGATGGTACTGGGAGGTTTTATTGGAGATGAGGATGGAAGTCTGTGGAGGATTGCTTTGGTTCCACTCTTTGTCATAGCTTGTCAGTGGTGAAGAGCTCCCCTCTTCCTGCTCTGCCTCTGAGAAGGGTGTTCTTGTAGAGGCATCACAGGAGTTACTGATGAAGGAACAATCACAGTGACAGCACTGATGGAAAGCACACTCCGTTTTTACCTGTTCACCTTTTTCTCCTACTTCCCCAGTCATACCACGGTCTCCTTTAGCACCCTGGTAATAAAAAAGAGCCATTGAAAGTCAATGAGATTCAGTGTTGTGACAGCTTTTTGACCTCTTCCATAAAGCATTTGGACATTCAAGAATAAAACTCAAGAATCAGGACTGAGCCCTTCTTGCCCTCCTCTTAAATTCTTCTCTAGGCTTTCACTATCAGTGCTGGAGCCAGGAATATATGTGGAAAATGGCCTTTGAGGAGACCCAGCATAGCTGGTTTTTAATGTTTTATTCTCATACTCATAAAGAGGAATTACTTATCCCCAAAGAGCAGGCACGTTGTTAGAAATTCCACTAAATCACATCTTGATAAGGAATCATCTGGCCCAACAGAGGTGCCCACACCCTTCAGGGACAACAGCAATAAAACCAGCATTTCTAAGGTGCAGCCAGAAAATTCATGCCCGGAAAGTGCCTCTTTCTGTTCTAGAGAGGACAGAGACAGCCAACTCAAATGTACATGTCTGCATTATCAGTGCTTACAGTGAGACAAGACAGTGAAATTTACTGAGGTGATGGTGAACAAGGTGTGAACAATGCACAGAGCAATGCTGGCCATGGAAATAATACACTGGTTTACTACATGAGAGCTAGGAGACAAGAGCGAGAAAGAGGGTCGCTATTTATTAACAGAACAGCTCTAATTCATATGGCAAAAGGACTGAAGCTGCTCATGAGCACAGATCTGCAGTTCTAGTGCTCTGTTTCAGACTGGGACACAACAGCTTGGATGGTGTTGGTAAGGACAGTACACCAGAGAGTCAAAAGTGCAGAGCAGTTTGGGTCTTCCACCACAAGAATCCTCCTTAGATATGTAGAGAAGAGTCAGAGATTCTCTTTGTGTTTGCTCCTTCCCAGGGGTATTACAATACTTTCTTTTTTTTTTGCATTTGCAAACTCTTTTTATTGAATTCAAGTTAGACTACTAATCAGGTACTTGATTTTACTTTATGCACATATACAATTTGAAATTTATCCTGTTCGTTCACCTAGCCATCCATTCTTGCTGTCTAAATCTCTGCTTTGTCATGACATATAAGAAAGGAGCAGATGTAGTACATCTCAGACTGCTTGGCATTTCTGCCTGTTGTTGGCTTTATGGGTTATTAATTCTCTCGTAAATTTTATCCTGGAACATACTTTCATTTCGATCAACTCTATGTTTACTTTTAAGATTGTGTTACTCTCCCCACTTTTAATTGCAAGATATTAAATTAATTCATGAAACTCTATTAGCTTGTCCTGTACTCTAACAAGTGCAACTACAAAGATGTTAAAATAGCAGGAGCTATTTTAGACAGTAAGTCAGTAGTGAAGGGATGTCTGGAGGAAACTGTGGCCCATCATTAAATCACCTTATCTTGCTGTCCATTGATTTGTTTTGATTTATTTCACATTAGGCAGTTTTAATTGTGGCCAGGCACTGGCACTGTGAGCAGACTGGTGACAGCCCTCTTCATGGGAAATGAACAGGATGTGCCATTATTGGAATACTTCAGACAAGGGAAGTTTTATGTTGGCCTGTGTCCCTGGACCACAAGGCAGGACCATACAGCTGAAACAAGAAGTTCTTCCTATAACATGTTTCAGGAAATACTTGGAGTTTGTGGGTAAGACCAGCATGGCAGATGGTGTGTTTGGAGCCCAGCAGACCATTGCATCAGCCTTAAATTAAGTGGTTCCAGCATGTAAGATTCAGAGAGGAGAGGAAAGGAACAGACATGGGGGCTACTGCTGAGGTTTTTATTTCTTCCTCACCTGATCTTAGGTAAAATTTACTCTCAAGTCTTTATTTGTCATTAGAACATCAATGCAATGAAATTCAGTATCAAGAATCAGGCCCTTTAGATGTGTCTGCCTGTCTGTGTGTGAACAAAGGGAGGGCAGAAGTGAAACAATTAAATGAAACTATTTAAGTGAAACAATCCCTCATGCCATGGGCAGGGGCACCTTTTGCTAAACCAAGTTGCTACAAACCCCATCCAATTTAGCCTTTAGCACTTCCAGAGATGGGGCATCCACAACTTCTTTGAGTAACCTCTTCCCAAAATAATTAGTGTGACTAACTCTTCACAAGTCAGTTTTCATTAGACAAATGAAGAAAACCAACCAACCTTTGGGCCATCAAGCCCAGGTGGGCCTGGAGGACCTCTGGGACCAGCAATTCCCTGCAATACAGAAGAGATAGAGGTAAACACTAGTTTAGTTCACTGACTCCACGGGCCTCTAAACAGAATTCAGCAGGTTGTTGATGAAAAATAAGACTGAACTGTCTTATAAGACATCAATGATATTAATAGAAAAACAAGGTTACAGCAGATCCAAGGCTTGGTCACTCCCTCAGCTCTTACCATTTTCCCATCCTGGCCATCTCTACCTGGTGGCCCTCGGAGACCTTTATCACCTTTGAAACCTGGGATGCCTGGCAGTCCTGGTGGGCCAGGAGGGCACTCACTGCACACATCCTGGGAGAGGACATGGAAAAACACATCAGCAATAGGCTGCAGGCACTTAGCAGACCCTACAGACACCCAAAACGAATGCAGCATTATGGTGCTGGCACAATACACAAATCCTGGCGGTTTTACCTCGGGATCAGGGTGAATTTGCCTTAAAGAACCACAATGAGGGCAGTGTGAAGCACAGTGAGGGTCAGCAGCTGAGCTTACACATGTTCCCATGGGAAGTTTCCTATCAGTTCTAGGTCCTAACTGGTCATCTGGGATCAGGAAACCGTGGAAAAGCTCTTCCTGATGGGAGGTCAGGGAGACTAGCAAGACTGTCAAGAAAAACATTGGTTTGAATCTACAAGACTGCTAGAAAACTGTGTCTGTTCCAGTCTGAAAGAGCTGGGTTACTGCTTGGAGGGCAGATTTCTAGGGGGAAAATCGGGTGCAGCACAATGTCAGGAAGGGTTCGGCAGGGGAAACTCTTCAGCAGCCAGCTTGGCTAAGGACAACTCATCCAATGGAGTTTGTGAAGACCAAGTGAATGTCACAGTGTCCTGGCCAAATTTTATCAGGGAAAATCACTACCTCCTCCTTCCAAACCTCTTTGAAGCATCATCTCAGTAGTCTTTATATTTCAACTATCCTCAGGAAATTGAATCTATGTATGACATTTCCATTTCAAAGGCAGACTCACTCCAGCAAAAGGGGAGGGAATCCTGCCCATAAGAGAGAGCACAATACAAAACAGATCATCAGGTTGAGAGTCAGGAGCCTTTGCTACAATACCCAATTTTGTCAAGGATCTGTTGCAAAACTATGATGTAAACTGTCTTTCTGAGTCTCAGTCCCAACATCCATGTTTATCTAATTACAATGTAAGTGCTTGAGAAACACCCATAACAGCAGAGCCTTAATTTCATCTGGGATTTCAAGGTGCTGCTTTCAGTACCAAGCATTGAGTGAAAAAATACCAAGCAGAAAAAATGTACAAATATGTTTAACCATAACATAAACAAAGGAAGAAAATGAATGGAGATGAAAATGACATCCTGTACCCAAGAATGAGTCTCCTGCTCTTGTCCGGATCAAAAATCTCAAATACCTTACAGTGATACCTCCAGGACAATATTGGGCTCCACAAAACAAAGACAGCTCTTCAGTGAAGAGCAATTTCACAGCAGCAATCATAAAAGATTTGGTTAATGTGGTTGGTAAAAGAAGGTAATTTTTTAGTTTGTTTTAATCAATAAGAAAAGATTTCTTGCCAGGTCTCAAGACAGCTTAAAAAACTCTCAGCTCAACCCATGTAAATCTGTAAAGATTTTTCAGTCTACACCTATCAAACTGACTAATTTCTCAAACAGCTCTCTACATGGAAAGTAAAGGCAGACAGATCATCACTTTTGAAACACAGGTACTTCTGGGGTTAATTACCAGCATCCTTTTAGATTCACAATGCAAACTAAATTTGCACCCACTGTTACCCAAAATTACTCCAGTCACTGTTGAAGGTGTATGGTAAAAAGTCCAGCATTTTATTAAAATAGTTTCCATTTTCTGGTTTAGATAACACAACTTGATAATGTTTATTCCTCCTTGGGAATGCATGCCTCAGAAAGAGCTGAGAAAGTCTCAGAAATGTTACAGGGAACTTTGTAGGGAACTTCACTGCCAGAGAAAGAATTTTGATCTCCAGTGTGAGCTTGTGTCCCAATACCAGTGCAAGTAGGAGACTTGCAAGTTTTGAGGTTTGAAAGAGTGTTTAAAGACACCTTTTGCACTTGTAGTTCAGACATTTCCCATTTTAGAGCATTAGTCAGGTCTGAATCAAATGGAGAGATAAACTCCCACCCTCATCAAAGGCTGATTACCTTTACCAGGAGATTTATGTCCTCTGGAGTGAGCAGGGGTGGGGAACCCTGTGGAATGAGAAATTCATTATTTCAGGCAATTTTAAGAGGCATCAAGACATGAGATTTTTTCCTGAACATGCTCATGGATTCTCTTGTTTCCCTTGTCCTGCCTAGGACTCACTGGGCCAAACTTGTACTTCCCACCCCACCTTACCAATGCACTTCATCCCACCCGAGGTGAGTTCTTGCTGAGGGTACTGCACAGAGGTGCTAAGAAAGTGCCTTTAAAACTTTGGCCTTTATTTACATCCAGAGAATCCAGTTATTTTCATACCATTCCAAAGCCTTCACTAAACCTTTAGTATTTTTTCCCACTGCTCTGCTGGGAAAAGCAACAGTGGAAAAGCACCCAAGTACACTTCTGAGGTGTAGAGGTGCAAACCGAGTTATAAGGAAAATGTAACACAGAAGTGAAGTCACATACAGGTTTTCCAGGAGGTCCTCTTTCCCCTGGATTTCCAGGTACACCCTACAGATCAAGAAAAAGAAAAAAATATTGTGAAATCATTATACAATAACCCCCTGGTTGCTCCTGCACTCTGCTGACTGATCTGGACTAGCACAAATTTTACTTTCTGCTGCTGAGAGTGCTGCTCCTTGCATGTGACAAACAGTAAACTCCTCCAAATATGTGCAACTTTGAAAGCCTCTCAAACCCCTGCTAAACTCATTTAAATCACACAGAGACTAGAATTGCTTTAGTTTGTCTTCTGGTCATAGAAAACACTGTGGATTTCAATTGTTGAAGGACGAAGCTTTAAATCTCTGAAGGTGCCTGGAACAGGCAAAATCAGTTTGTTTGTTGAGATGTAGTGGTATCCGTTTTCATGAGATGAAGGCACAGAAATTACCAGCATTCTCAGAATGTTATGTGCAGAATGGCAAGGTAGGGAAAAGGAACGACCACTGACCCTAGGTGTGCTTCTCTTATGTGTCACTAGTGAGGAGTTAGTTTGTAAAAAGCAAAACAAAACAAAAACCATGTCTAAAGATTATTGTAAAATCTTTTCATGAAATAATCCTCACTTGGGAAACCAAATCTTTTGAACAAGACAGCCGGTCACCGTCCAGATGGTGACAGAAATTTGCATTGTGAGGATGCTTGCAGTGGTGTTTTAAGATGCTCAGTGACATTTCCCGAAAGCATTCTCTGCTAAATTCTTGTATCCCCCTGGTCCATCACCCTGTGTCATCACCCAAGCAAATGCACATTTTATTCATACTGAGAACCTCGAAGAGCATACAAAATTCACCACATACAAAAGCTGTCCTATCTGATCATTTCTGTTTCTAAAGGAACAGTTTCTACTGACCATCTAAAAGCATCTTATTTGTGTTCAGATTTGTTGATTCTGGAGCAGGTCCCACCTGGGGTTTTCTCTGGAACGGTTCCAGATTTGCCACCCAGGATGTTCACAGAATCATAGAATGGTTTGGGTTGGAAGGGAGCTTCAGTATCATCCAGTTCCACCTCCTGCCATGGGCAGGGACACCTTCCACTATCCCAGGTTGCTCAGAGCTCCATCCAGCCTGGCCTTGACACTTCCAGGGATGGGACATCCCCAGCTTCTCTGGGCAACCTGTGCATGTGTGTCACCAACCTCACAGTAAAGAACTGCTTCCTAATTTTTTAATTTAAACCTGCTCTCTTCCAGTTTGAAGCCATTACCCCTTTTAACTGTCACTCCCCTTGTGTGGTGAGAAAAAGGTTGAAAGTGGAAGACTTGGCAAAGAGGGAAAAATAGAGCTGCTTTCACTCAAGACAACCTTGCAGCTGGAGGATGCTAAGAATATTCAGTGTGGAAAATTTCACGTGTTTTGTTTTCTTTGGGTTGTTTTCTGCCAGTCTTGAGAAGTGGAGGTTCTGTAGAAGATAACAGAATGCTGTAAAAAACTTAAAAGGCATTTCTCACAGGCTGGGGCTTTCCTGCTGGGAGGAGAGATAAGCTTGGAGGTTACCCTAAGTGCTTTTTGCCCCTGCTAAGATGGAATAATCTTAGCAGTGTGTGTCCCCATTCTGCCAGCGTGGTAATGGAATTAATCTACTCTTTACATTTCAGCTCTGGATTTTGGCTGTCTTGGTTACCTGCATACATTCAGTTCTCACACCTTGTCAAAAGTCCCTCTCCATCTTTCTTTAAAGCTCCCTTCAGGCACTAGAAGGCCAAAAACAGGTCATCCTTAAGCCTTCACTTTTCCAGGATGAACAATCCCAGCTCTCTCCACCTTTCCTTGTAAGAGTTGCTCCATCCCTTCAGTTGCCTTGGTGGCCTCTTCTGGACTCACTCCAACAGTTCCATGTCCTTCCTGTGCTGTGGGACTCCAGAGCTGGACACAGCACTGCAGGTGGGGTCTCACCAGAGCAGAGCAGAGGGGAAGAATCCCCTCCCTTGATCTGCTGGCCATGCTGGTACTTGATGCTGTCAAGGACTTGATTGGCTTTTTGGGCTGCATCAACATCTGGATGCCGATCAAGGTCCAAGTAGGGGCTTTCAATCAGTCTAGGCTCAGCAGAGGCTATTCTTTGAGACTATCTGATATTTCCATCTGGAAAGTTCCTTTAAAATTTGATCAAATCCTTAGCCAGGGCGGGCACTGGGTATTCTTTCTGCCACCTTGTCTCAGGTTAGTCCGTTTTGCCAATCAGTTCATTGTATTATTTACACAGACAGCCAGATGGGGATGTGGGGATTAATGGCTGAAATATGCTGAGTATCATGATACACCACTGTTACAGCTATAGGGCAAACCTGAATTTCATCCTTGAGTCTCACTTAGTACTTAAATTCTGTATGTCTTGCTAGAGAAGAGAAAAAATGGGAAAATATATTGGTTATTTTTTTCTATGTCCACATTAAATGCTTCTGGGTGAGCAACAGTCCTTCAACTACTCTGACTTTCTGAGATGAAAATTAAACACAAACTGAAGTCCCTGAAGTGGAACCGAAGTCCTTTTTTGCTAAGGAGCTAAACCTTCTTCAGGTGAGAACAAAGAGAAGATAATGTCTCAAGGCTTAGCTCACAATTCTCCACAAATGTCATTCTAGGGAATTGAGTAAATATAAGTAAACATTTCAGTCATTTATAGCTTTGCTTCTTCCACAGAACATCAAGATAAATCCTGAGAACTGTGCATTGTTCCCAAAGTCCTTTCCCTTTCACAGATGCTAATTGTCAGGTCATGCTTTTGGCATCCTCTCCACTGTGGTTCTCAGCCACTTCTGCAAGTGGGAAGAGGGATGGCTAAATAACAATTACATAGATCTTAAATTCCCAGACCTACTTTGTTCAGGAACACTCACACAGAACTTGCTTTAAAAAGTGTGACGCAAAGAAAAAACTTGAGCCATGAGAATAATCCTGGATCAGAAAGCAACACATAAAAGACAGTTCAGAAATGTCTTTCATGCTGACTAGTAGCACAGCTATAAATACATGCCATAGGGCTTGCTGACAGCCTTCTGCTTTGGGATCTGAAATGTGATCATGGCACTAGCGGTGTAATTTGAGTATTTGAAGATCTTTTTAAAAAAGAATATAGGAAAAGACTTCTTAGTTATGTGAAAAGACATGCAAGAAGAGAATGAATAAAATGGAAATCCTTGGAAAGGATTGAGCACAGCTATCATACCCAATGGTATCAGACTGCCTTGAGACAAAAAGGGATGGACCTGTTTTCTTGCATGCTGTATGATGTGGAGCTGGTCATGTCTCTAATGGTGGAAATGAGACAGGAGAAGAGATTAAGCTCTGTGCTGTGGCTGACAAACCTGAAAAAACACTGAATCCCCAGGAAAAGTCAAACAATTGAAAAGTACAAGACTGCAAATGGAGAATGCCTTTTGAAGAATGCTTCTGTGAGCCAAAATGAACAAACCAGATGTAGGGTGATGGCACTTCAGCATGGTACATTTTCAGAAAACAGGCCAGTGGAAGCAGAGTCAAAAACAGAGGAAATATTGCTGGTCTGTAGAGGCCTGGAGTTAGAAAAGGCTGACAAAAAGGGACAAGCTGCAAACATAGAATTACAGAATATCCTGGGTTGTAAGGGACCACAAAAATCAAGTCTAGCTCCTGGTCTTGCAGGACAATCCCAAGAATCAAATCATGTGCCTGAGAGCATTGTCCAAACACTCTGAACTATGTCAGTCTTGGTGCTGTGACCACTTGCCTGGGTATCCTGTTCCAGTGTCTGGTCACTGTCTGGATTAAGAACCTTTCCATAATATCCAACCTAAACCTCCCCTGATGCAGCTTCAGATTGCTCAGAGCAGAATGAAAATGCCAGAATGAAGACATGGAAGTTAAATCTTCATCTAACAAGCTAACAGGGGACTGAATTGGAAAAGAGAAAGCCAGAAAATGCAGAAAAAAGAAAATGAGTCTGACCAAAAAACTGCATGGCACTGAAAAGAAATGCTGCTAACATGATGTGAGAAAATGCACAGTCCCAAATAACAGCCAGTGCTGGAAAGCTCATAAAGTTTGAACACTTTCAGGAGCTTGCAGGCAAGAGTGGCTGGCACAAACTATAGTATCCAACGAGTGGTACAGCACACCAGTACAGGGAAAAGATGTCAGCCATGAGGAGGGGTGATGCACAGTATCCAGAGCATCAGTCTGCAAAATCTGCCACACCAGAATGGTCTTTAGATGGGAACTGATGGAAAGCATGCTGTGAATAATACTGAAAAACAGTATTTAGCTTAGTTGGTTGGCAAAGGGTGCTAAAAACACCACGGTTGTGGGTTTGATTCCCTCATGGTCATTCACTTCAGACTTGGACTGGATGAGCCTTGGGGGCCCCTTCCAACTCAGAATATTCTGTGATTCTGTAACTAAGAAGAAATTAAATCCTAGTGCATTTAATAGGCAAAATCCTGTGATAGGTAAAATGATGCTCAGGTAAGTGGCACATATGAAAATATTCAAGGATAAAGAAAGTCTGTAAAGAAACATAAGTGTAGAAGAGAACTGTATAAATGACACAGGCATATGGTGGGATAGTTCTATTACAAGATGGAAAATTGAACTTGAAACGCAGTATCTTAAATCAGTTATAAGTCACAGGAATAAAGAAACAATAGAAGGGTTAATAACTGTACTCTGGTTTGGGGTGTAAGTACCCTAAAACAAACACAGAGGCTTCCTGGAACTGTCTTAACTGCATGGAAAAAATCAACCTCAGGACAGCAAACTGCTTTTCAAATCCAGTGGCAGTAATGTATGCATCCACAAAGGCTTTGCAATTATGAAATAAAGCGCAGGGGGAAGATTAAATTCCTAGTAATGCTGGAACTTAGTTACCATAAATAATCAACCTAATTAAAAAGTGATTAATTCAATGTTTATGTTAATTAAAATTATCATAATCAAAATACAGAAAGAGCCTATTAAACAGGTGCCCTCACTGCTAATAGGGGGATAAGGGAAAGTCTCATTCAGATTGTTTCCTAATCTAAGGACTCTAAATAGGTGTTTTGAACAGAAATATTTTATCTCCCATCAGACAGTCAGGGGAGAACAGATGATTCCCAAATATGTAGCTGAACAGAGGGCATCTGCTCCTTTGGGAGTATCTGGTCAAGGACCTTTTTGAATTCAACTAGGGAAGATAAGGAAAAAGGCATCAATTAGAACGTCAAGGACATAAACATGACCAACAAAAAAGGATGGCAGTGATGGGAAGCAAATCTGGACATTCACACTAATTGATGAAGGCATGTAGAAATATGAGGAGGCTTATTCCAGCAAGGTTACTTCATCCAGGACCTTGTCAACTGGGAAATTAGGGGAAAGGAGGAAATCAGAAATTAACTTTGCCAAGACACTGACCTAAGAAGAAGCAAATCTCGTCACTGGCAGTAACTGATGGGCTATCAGGAAACCACAGACCACACTTCCTTGGGAGATCTGTCTGGACCTTGCAAGTGATAAGATTGTAAACTGGGTGGGCTGAGGGACTGACAGAGCTGAGGAGATGCATGAGGGGCTGTGCAGGGCAAGAGGGAGTAACAAACGGGGGTAAAACAGAAAAGGGTATAAAAGGGGCTGGTGCATTTGTTTGGCTGAGCCCTGCACCTGCCCACTATGGGTTGTCCTGTCATCTTATATCTTTAAAAACCTTTTCACAGAATCATGGGATGGTTTGGCTTGGAAGGGACCTTAAAGACCATCTAATTCCAACCCCCTGCCATGGGCAAGGACACCTTCCACTGGACCAGGTGGCTCCAAGCCCCATCCAGAGAGGCCTTGAACACTTCCAGGGATGGGGCAGCCACAGCTTTTCTGGGCTTTCTGCTCCAGTGCCTCACTACATGCACAGTAAAGAATTTCTTCTTAATATCTAATCTAAATCTGCATGTACCAAGCTGAGGGACCTCATCTGCAGCAGCAGGAGGAGACAGTGCTGCATATGACATCATTGAACATGTAGAAATATTTTTTTCTAATTCTCAGACTAGGAGATTGGCCAACTTCTCTGACAGAAGGCACTTAAGGCTACACTATTTTAATGCTTGATACAGGAATACTGCCAGATTAAAATGTGATTTGGATTTTTTTTCCCACTGCAAGAGAAAGTAATTTCTTTAAGTGACTGAGGTCCTTAAAACAGGCACAATATATAGTAGTTCTGTTATGGAAAAAATTAGTCTTATTATTGGAAAAAAAAAAGACCTAGAAAAAAGTGATTTTCAGGCTTTAAGAATTAGAGTTCTAGTTAATCAGAAAATGATGAAAATTTGAAGACAAGAAAACAACATATATAAAAGAAGACAGCATGTCCCAGCTTTGTCCCAAAAGAAGAGAATTTGTAGGAGTTTATGGACATAATGAACTCTAGGGGACAAACAAATAGAAAAGCTTTTGTTAAGAGGAAAATAACAAGGCCAAACCAGCACAACTGTACTGTAAACCTAGGCAAGTATTTTCAAAATCTAAATTTTGATAAATGAAGTCACTGTCCTGAGAATTCTTGATATTAGATTGAGTGGCAAACAGGTATTTCAAAAGGTGACCTTGGGCTATCCCCAAAAAGTAAGACACATGCTTTTAGAGGACTAGAAAAAATCTAGAATGCAAAGAACCCAATTTAATCACCTATGGGAGAGAATTCTAGCCAAAGCTATTGCAAAAGAAGTATTGACTCTTCCACCTTCCCTAACACAGTTGTAAATCTGATTTGCTTTATCAGAGAATTCAACTTATAATAGGCACTCCCACAAGCATCTGATGAGTTTGCAACTGGAAAAAAATAATTTGGAGACTAAGTTAATTATGGAAATGTGATTTAAAAGAATTTTTCTGTCTCAGAAAGAAACATGGAATACATTTGCAAAGGCCACAGCAAAGTACAAGACATTAAGGCAAGTCATTCAAGCAATTGACACTGCATAGCTTGGGAGCTGCACAGCAAATTCATATCAGCAATTCAAATTGGAGCTTTCCTATCCAGTGATATCCTATTTAAACACAGCAGGGTACAAAATGGACATGTTTCAGAGAATACAGAAACACTGCATTGACTACAAGAGGTCAGAAGCAGAACAAAAAATTCCTTGTGCTAGTTAAATAGATCAGGAGATAAATAAATAAGAGATCACGAAACCACAAATGCATGATCTTGTCAAAATAGGTTATCCCTGCTGATGCACCAAAAAATGTTGGAATGTGCCCTGTACCTCCATTTACGGCTCCTGAAACATAGGTAGAATAGTTTAACAGGTGATCAAACAACACAGGAAGGCCCTAAAGGACATATTGACTGCAATTAAAGCAATGAGTGTAATAGACAATGTGTTTTATAAGTAACCTGAGGAATGGTTGTGTTTGGGTTAGTTTTCTGCAGGGAAAAGAAAAATGTAAAGACCTTAATGCTGCATCTCCAGAAGTTGACCAGTCAACACTGATCTGAGCAGAGTCAGAAAGAGACTCCAAAAAGCTGGCTCTGTCACTTCCCTCACCCAGTACAGCTCCAATAAACCCATCTATCCTATCTCCTCTTCAAAACCTCCCGATTAAAAATCTCAAACCTCTGAGGCAAGGTGACAAGTTCTAGGGACAGGCAGCAGGACACAATCAATCCCAAAATCTCTGGCTGCTCAGGGACACGGGTGATGGAGGCATTTCAACTATCATGAGCTGTGGGAAGAATGCCCTGGCATAATAATTTTTCTTGTGACAAAGTACAGAATCATAGTATCTTAAAAAGGTTTGGGTTGGAAGGGACCTTAAGGATCATCCAGTTCCAAACCCATGCCATGGACAGGGACACCTTCCACTAAATCAGGTTGCTCAGAGCCCCATCCAACCTGGCCTTGAACACTTTCAGGGATGGGGCATCCATAGCCTCTCTGGAAAGAAAACTAGACCTTTTTCCCACAGCAAAGTACCCCCTTTAGGCCACCTGATGGATGTCAATAAAGCCACACTAAGGTTAAAAATCCTTTGCTGTGAAGTTGGTGAGAACTGGTACCTGTGGTGGTCAGTGAGACTATGACACAAGGGACAAAGGGAGTCCGCTGGTGAGACAGTCCCTGGTATCAGAGATCCTGCTCAGGTCAGAGTGAACAGAAAAGGCTTCCCCCAGGCTGCACTGTTCTGCTATGTTAATGCACCCCAGTTCTGCTTCCCTGGTTGGCCAGAGGCCCCTCCACCCCTTTGTTACCTTATGTGTCCCTGCCCTAGAAAGTTCTCCACCCCAGGTTCCCCGCATTGGCCTCTGCCCCTCACCACTCTCCCAGAGCTCCCCCACTGGCTCCCTTTCCCTAGCCCTGCCTGTGTACCTCCCCATGCCCTCTGACCATACATCTCTGATGTTTGCCCTGCTCCCCTATAAAGCCCTGGACTATCATGGTTCTCTGTCTTCATTCCTTGATCCCTTCACGGCGTGGCTGCAATGAACCTCTGTCCACGGAACTCTGCACAGAGACCCTTCCCGCCTCTTTGCCATAGACCCACATTACTGGAGCTACCCGTGCATTTGTGTGTGTGCACACGTGTGTGCGAGTGTGTGCACATGTGTGTGTGAGTGTGTGTGCACACGTGTGTGTGAGTGTGTGCACACGTGTGTGTGTGCACACGTGTGTGTGAGTGTGTGCACACGTGTGTGTGTGCACACGTGTGTGTGTGTGCACACATGTGTGAGTGCGCACACGTGTGTGTGAGTGTGTGTGCACGTGTGTGTGTGCGCACACATGTGTGTGTGAGAGTGTGTGTGCACGTGTGTGAGTGTGTGTGCACACGTGTGTGTGTGAATGCACACGTGTGTGTGAGTGTGTGCACACGTGTGTGTGAGTGTGTGTGGCTGCCCTGCTGAGTGGCTTTGCTGAGGAGACGCTTTTGGGAAGGTGGCAGCACCTCGCGCTGCGGCGCAGCAGCCGCGGCACCGGGACAGCGACAGACATTGCACACGTACCCACACCGTGGAGTAGCACTGAGAGGGAGAGTTATGGAAGGTCGCCCTCTCCACAGTGCTCCCTCAGCAGGCACAGATCCAAAGATCAAGCCCTTCAAAATCTTCAGAGCCTCCTTCAGAGGACTGGTTTCCACATCACAGAGGAAAGAAGATTCTTCTTGTTCTGATGCAGCACTGAAGCAGAAGCAGGCAGAGAGAAGGGCCAGCTTTCCAGCTGGGAATCTGCCACGTTCCTCTCTGTTCCTCAGTTCCATGACTCACCCACTGAGACAGCAGGAGGACAACGTACCAAGAGGTTAAAATGTCCTCAAACATGCACAGTAGCAGCAGCAGAATGAACTCATAAAGAACTTCTTAATAGCTGTGGCCCTGTTTTAACAGAAATACTACAGGGTACTTATCTCAGTGGATTCTAAGAAGTTCCCAGACAGCCTAATTGCCATCCTTTTCCAGTGTAAGATCTTTCCTTGGTGTATGCTGCTAAGTCCCTTCTCCAGTGTCATTTTTAAATGGTTCAGTGGTGAAGCCCACATTTCTTGAAGCAATCCTCCTTATTCCAACTATTGTTGCCTTTGACAACCTAAGTTGTAAGAGCTCCACTTCTGAAAATCATTTCCCTTGAAAAATCCTAGTAACATTCAGTGACCACAGTTGATTACCAGCACAAATTTTCAAGGAAATTAGATCCAAGCACTGACAAATTTCTTGAGCATTTATACTTTTATTTTACTTACATCCTGGCCAGGAGGCCCTTGTGGTCCAGGGATACCAGGTACACCACGGGGACCCTGGTAGGGAGAGAACAGACAAACCCAGTAACATAAGTAGTATTTATGAGGTGCATCTTAGCTGAAGAGAAGAAATACTTAACCTAATAGTTATTGGTGGAAAAATTAACCAGCACCTACACAACTATGAGAGAGTTTAAGAAAAAATATAATTACAGCTCACATTGCACTTATCCTGGTATCAGTAATTTCTGTGCCATAAGGGACTTCACATGCATCACTAAAGTCAAGCTTCACATACATTGATTGGAGAGGTAATAACCACTCTTTATAGGAGGCAGGGTTTTGAACAGGGACAAAATATGACTGAGCACAGGACAGCAGAAGAGAAAAGAAAGTCCATCTCCTCAGTGCCAGGCTATCACACTGGCTAGGACTGGCTGTTGTGCTGGAAATTCATGCCAGTGCCTGCTGAGACCATGATACACAGTTGTTTGCTCCACACCAGTGGATTGCATCCTTGAAAAACTGAATGTCGAGGGACTAAAGCATGTCTGGCAAATACTGAATTCTGTAGGATTTAAGTAAGAAAAACGTTTTTAAATGGCTTTTTTTAAGCCTTTGAGGCCTTGGCTATAAGCAATGTGCCTTGAGTTATGTGCCTGGAAATAATTTTTTGAATGAAAGAGAAACAAGTAACTCATTTCTCTTGTAGAACTATTGGCACATAGAGAAAAGTTGTCACCAGGCCAAGACTCTTGGTCAACTCTTTTTCACAACTCATTATTGCAGACAAGTACCTCGTAATACACCAGAGAAATTCCCTTTGGAGGGTCAGCCACTCTGGCCATTCCTCGAGCAAAACCAAACCAGTTACACGTGCCCTCATGAAATCACTGGTAGAAACACATTCAGTGTGGTTGTCCCCTCCCCAAAGAATGTGGGTGTAACTAGAAAGACATACTGTACCAGCGAGCCTTTATCTCCTGGGGGTCCCACAGGGCCCTGCAGACAGAAAAGACACAGCAGTCAAAACACTTAAAATTCCCATCCCCTTTGGCTGAGCAGGGTGGGTCCTGTATTCAGGCATTATTCTCTGCACTGTCTTGCATCCTGCACTCGTGAGTGTGGGTGTGTGTGCACTGCCTGTGCCCGTGGACAATCCATGCCCAGCCTCACTCCCGGCTGGGTCTGCAGACACAGAACCACAGCACCCACACATCTCTTGGGCTGAGAGTGGACAAGAAACCCAGATTCTGAAGAACACCATATTCAGCTACCTCTTACACAAGAAAAAACATCCCACAGAACTTCTGTGCTCTTTAATTTAGGTCAAAGCAGGGGGTCCAGTGGGCTTGTGCATTCTGTTTGTTTGGGGGTGCAATTTAAAAATGTGCAGCTGTGTAGGGTGAGTCACTGGAAGGTACCCACTTCTACAAGAACACCACAGAAGTAATGCAGTACCATTTCCAGCAGGGGTGAATTGATCTGGTATTCCAAACATACCCAAAACAAGGCTTGAAAAAATTGACTACCACTATAACTCCTCTCCTTTTGCTTTCTGTTTCAGGCATAGTAACTCATTAATCCTCATACAGTCCTCCACGAAAGACACCCCAGTACTGTGATAAAGAAATGGCTAAATGCATGATTTAATTAATATCAACAAGGCAAGGCAGGGCAAGATTGAAACCTTTCTACTTATACTGTGCATGCATTCATTAGGTAACTTCAGCATAAACATGTGAATTCACCTCAATTCTCCAAGCTGTCCCCTCCCCTGTTGGGAATAACACACTCTGTTAATGCTCAAGTTTATGGCTCAGTGTTATGTAAATTGTAACTCAATACTTCAGCAGATAAGGTAAAAAAAATGAATCCTCATCTATATATGCTTTCTGTGCAGGGAGCAAAGCCTGAGAGAGGTTAAGGGCATGGGAGGAAACAGGATGAGGATTCTAATTATAAAGAGTTGTTGGCTCTCAGCTCTGAAGCTCAAGTATTATAAACACAATTTTGTCACACCACTAAAAACAGTAGAGGCTGACGCCTTTTATTCAGTGTGTAATATGCACTGAAGCAGCTCCACTGATTTCATTCTGTTTTTTTTTTTTTTTTTT
>VXAC01007487.1:0-45277 GCA_013399225.1 Rhipidura dahli | reverse complement strand
TTTTTTTTTTTTTTTTTTTTTTTACTGTGGGATTCAGTCTTTGTGACAGTCTGCTAGATTCAAGGTTATACAGAGTTTTTTTTTTTTTTTTTTCCAGTCTTTGCACTGGAGCTGAGGTTATGATGAATCTACAGTGGAAAAAACCACCATAATTGTGGTTTGGTTGGGGTTTTTGGGGTTTTTTGGGGTTTTTCTTTTGTTTGTTTTTTTGGCATTTAGTAAAGCAAATTAAATACATAAAACATATCATTTGAGGATAGTGGTGTGTAGGTGGCTACACAACCTGACAGTGGGCAAATAATGAAGACACAGAAGAAAACAATCTTCTGGTGTGAGACAAGAGATGTCTGCATTTGGAGTCAAGCCTTTAGTCATTTGTGTTTATGGCTATGAGGATGCTAAATCCTTAGCAAAGAACAACTTTGTCATCTTGTGTACATTAGAATGCAGACATGAACTCATCTAGCCCTGGACTGAATCTAAAAATCTGTAATTAAAGACAATCCACTAGCTAGAGATTTTCAAACAAGCCAGTTATTCATTTGTTAATTTAATTTTAATTTAATTAATGGCTGAACATTGAGAAGTGCAGGAACACCACTGTTCCTTAGATAAATCATAACAAATGACACCCAGGAAACCTGCAGTCATTGGTAACCCTGTGAGGATCATGAAAGCCACGATACAGTCATAGTATGCAACATGACTGACTCAGTTTGCTTTAAGTCAGATAGAATTCAGCATGGTAAAAGCAAATATTAAGTGGAGCTACACCTCAGAAAGCCAGATTTTTCAATCCATTACCCAGCAATATGACTTATCATTTCAAGGCAATTTCCTGTACTAATTGGGACATTTATATCTAGATAAACAGAGCACTGATAACCAAACATTGACTGATTGGTCCAGGATCATGGTATGTATGAGGTACTGCAAAACAGTGCAAGGGCTCAGATGTCCTCTAGCAATTACAGCCAGAAATAGCATTTGCTTCCTCTTAAACATATTTCACTAGCAAATTCAGTGCATATCTGGAGGTGTCTGAGCAGGACTACAGCCAGAGCACTCCCAAATCGCCCTCATCTCTAGAAGGGTTGTACATGACAAGTTCTGGAGTGATCAAAGGCCAGCAACAGGAAAATCCAAATTTTCAAGAGCAGAAAATACACCTTGTGATCAACTGATACTCAGGAGGTGAGGGCAGAGCTGGCTGAGGTCCAACCAACCAAATACTAGTGGGAAATTATGGGGAGGATAAACCTCTTGGAACACAGCAGTTTAAGCAATCTGAGTTTGCATTTTGCTGTCAGGGTGTCACCATGTCAGTGATGTGGGGCGTGTGTGCCACGCTCATCCCTTCCAGCAGGGGTTATACAACAGCAAGGTTATATCTGTTCTATCTGTCCAGGAGACCAGAGCTGCTGGCTCAGCATGGATCTCCACTAATATCCACAGCCAGCGTGCCAGGATGATGCAAAAAATTCAGGAGTGAGAGCCAGTGACACCAGTCAATCCTACAGCACTTTCAGCACTCTGTTTCAACTAAAACTGAATGAATTAGGAGCCCTCATAACAGACATGTGGTAAGTGAGGCACAAATGGCAGCCTCTGGGCTCGTCTGGAATCTGCATGGCCAGAAGGCAGAATGTGCCCCAGGCTCTCAGCACAGCTGAGCACAGGCAGTGCATTCCCCTGGTGGCAGTGCCTCATCTTCCCCCTTGTCCCAGGTTGCAGCAGGACCTGCTACTTACAGGGGGCCCAGGCAGGCCGATTCCTGGCACTCCTCTGTCTCCCGGCTGTCCAGGGAGGCCAGGAGCTCCCTTCTCACCCTGAAACAAAAGAATGAGTTAAAGGCTTTTTAGATTGTTTGTCTGGGGAAGACAGAATTAGGGAAGTTTTATTGCATCCTAATGTTCTCCTTTTCTTTACCAACATAGGCCTACTCACAGAAGTGTATGAAATTATTTTGGTAAAAAATAAGTCAATGCTTCTACCACTCTCTCTTTAGCACTGTAGTAGAAAAGGAGAGGCTTCCCTTCTAAAAACCAGAATTTTCAAAGTAAAACCTGGATAGCACAGAAAACAGCTTGACACTGTTCAATGTACACTGCAGACAGAGGGCTAAGAAAGAATTAATCTGTAATACTTTAATTTAACATCTGTTTTCTAGCCATAGGGAGAAATCAATAAGATTTTTATGGATTGCATTGCAGTTGTGAGACTTGGTCTCATGTTGGCAGTAGATTTATAATGATGAATCTTATTTATACTATTTATTATGACATTGTTTCTAGCTATATAGAAGCAGGATAGAAAAATTGTTACCTGTGGATCCTGCCCACTCAAATTTAAATCTGCAGTAACTCCTATTTTTCTCCTTTCTTCCTTTCTTCTTAAGCTAATCTTATACTACAAAGAAATAATACTGCAAGGCCAGTAAGAAAAAATGCATTCTGATTAGTTCAAACACTCCACACATCCCTTATCAGTTAGTTTATTCAAAAAAAAGATTTCAATACAAAAAATTCAATAGTATTTTCCCACACACAATTAAGACTTTTACCATCTTCTGTTGATATTGAATAGAATACTTAATGAGATTTCTTTTAGTGTTCTTTTCTGACTTTTATATTAATTCTCAGTCTATTAGTGTGTGTCTGTGTGGGTGTAGGTCTATGTTCTTAACTGTCAAAGATACATAGAAAAAACTACAATGCATTTGTACGAAATGCATCAAAAAATCATAGCAGTTTGGTTACTTCAAAAAGATGGGAGGTAGATGGATTGAGTCTCATACTGCTATAATCCTGCTTCTATCATTTAAAGAATCTGTTTCAACATCTGATTCTTCTTCCTGCCCAGATCAGAACACGGTCATTTTGAAGAGGAGAATTTCTAAAATGCCTGATTGAGGGTTCAAGCACAATCCAGATCCTTCCAGAATCAAAGATTTTTGCTGTTTTATTCTTTCTCTCCTTTCTTATAAGGGAATAAACTTCTTCAGCAGAAGAAGTTAGTGTCATCAAGCTCTTCAACTAGCTGGAGTTTGCCTCAGTACAGGAGGGGGAACCAGGACTACCTGGTTCCACTGGAAAATTATTTTCATCCTCCTTGGAGAAAGGTGAAGGGAATGAGTGCTAGGGAAAAGTTCTCCTCGAGGGCTGACAGGTGGTCCTGAGAGCAGATCATCCCTGAGCCATGCAGTGTCTCCCTGGTTGTGTGGATTAAAGGGTCCCAGTCCCAATTTCCCTGAAAAAATTGTGCACTTAGACCTCCCTCTGTGTTGAATTCTTATAGTGCTGGAAGGAATTTTAAATGTGGAAAGTGAACACAGCTAATTCATATCTGAGTATTTACATCCACAGAGATACTGGAATAGTAAAAAAAGGAACCTCCTAGGAGACTAGAAGTGCATTTTTGAGTTACAGCCACAAACTCTATTTTCCAGTGGAAAACAGACCATGTTTGCACCATGTTCTTTTCTCCAGTTCAAGCGATGAAGAAGAACAGTCCACAGCAAAGCCAATGCTCACCTTATGTCCAAAGGGTCCTGGCAAGCCTGGTGGTCCTCTTTCCCCCTAAAGTGATGGAAGCAAAGCAAGAAAACAGTCACCATCCAGCCAAACAGGAGTCCAGACTTTGCTGCAGTCAAGGCAGAAACTATCCCACCACTGCCCTCCTGAGCTCACACCATCCTGGCAATATTTTACTGACAACATGCAACCAAATTAAACAATCTGCTAATTGGGCAAGAATTAAATACTTTTAGGGAACTTTTATCAAGCTAATAATTTTTGTACTAGTCACAAGGACAATGGCTGCTCCTTGTGGAGGTCTCTGTTTTCAATTTCAGAAAATTTCAGAAATCTTTTCAGCTTCAGTTCTCTCTTCTTTTTTTTTTTTTTATGCAGAGATGGGATCTGGAGCATTTTGCACAGGCAAGCCTTTAATGGATTCTGGTAAATCCACACTCTCCTGCAGAAGTCGTGCTTGTCTGTCTCATATTGAACAAGCCAAGCACAAAGCTTGCCATCAGTACTTACCCTTTCTCCATCTTTACCCTTCCCAGGCAAACCTGGCTCTCCAGCACGCCCTGGCTCACCCGGTGGCCCAGGCAAACCCACTTTTCCTTCTTTTCCAGGATCACCCTGTACAAAACAATCCATCAGAACTCATTAGAATACTATAGACTATCCCCATCTTAGATCTTTTCCTGGGACTGAACGACATGGATTTTTTCCTAGCTTTCTCATCTGGATTTCTTTTGGTATCATAGGAAAACCTTTTTTATGGTAAGTCTTTTCCTTCAGTAATCTCAAGGCACTTGTAATTTCCACTAAGGAAATTAAAAGGAGACTTCAAAATGTTTTTGGAACCAGTTAAATGTGGCAGTGTGCTCTCTCCATGGAGCATATTCCAACCTGATCCTGTCAAAATTGGTTGTCCCTGCTGTGACACTGAGAAATGCTGGGATGTGCCCTGACCCCAATGTGATCTTTGCTTCCCCTGATCCTGCCCAGCTGACAACCTCCAGCAGCAGTAGTGGTGGATGTATCTGGTTGTGATGGCTGCATCTGATTCACAGTGGGTTCAGGGGAGGCACGTAACAACTCTACAGGCAATGGCTGGCTTGGGCAATGTGCCCACCTAACCACAATGCTGGTCAACAACTTCCCAAATGTGGGAGAAATGAACATTTGTAGTCAGTATGAAAATATGACACAACCATCTTACCCCATAAAGAGTGGCCAGCCCAGGGCCTGCAGTGGGCTGCATGCCCAGATCTCCCCTTGGCATGGATGCCTCTCAAGGTTACCCTTCAAATTACCACCTTATCACATCAGATACTCAGCAAACAGAATGGGAATAAGTGCATTGAAACTTTGAAACCTTAGCTAAGTGATTTAAAGGGTTGGTTCCACACATACAATGCTTTAGACAAAATACTGATCATGTTTAGGACTAAGTCTGGATGAAGCCACACATAAATTCCTCTCTGAGAAGGAGTTTAGAACAAAGGGATCCTTCCTGAACCTCAATGGAAGGGTCTCCCTGATGCTTTTGTCTGACCCTGTCCTCAATGAAGTAAATAATAAAGTGTAACTTGCACTGAATCTTGTTAAACCATTGTGGCATTTACCACTGAACTTTGTTAACTTGGTGTCTTATATCAATAAAATATACTGTTGCTTCTTTCTTGTGAGGGAAATGCATCACTCTTTCTGCAGCATTGAATGAGAGAGCCCTTGGTCCTCACAGGACCCTGAGGTAGAGCTCAGTAATTTGGAGATTTTACTGAAGGAGCTAGGATTTTTAAGCCTTTTAAGCCCCAAATACATGGATATAGGGGGCCATGTTTCTGATTAATCATTCCTACTCCAGACAACAAAGATCAGGACCTCCAGCATGCTGGGCACTCTGGAGTGCATGAATCTAAATCACAATCCCCTGGCCTTAGAAAGCTCATGAAAGGGGACAGCAAGCCAATTTTCTTCCAGCTTTGTATTTACAGAGATGAATAGGAGTTTCTTAAAACACCAAATGTCTGCTTTTGTCTGGTAATGAGGACAGCAGAAGACCATAATTGAGTAGCAGTGGCTTCACTATATTCAGTCATATTTCAGTGGTTTATTAGGTAAATTATAAAGTTGCAACTGGGTGAAAACCTTACAGCACATGTAATAGATGAGTTCAGGCAAGATGATGTCATGAACCCATGTGTCTTTACCATCCATGAACCTCTGAAATAATTTCCCAGTTCAGACTGCATCTGTTCCTATTACTTAAAGTGCTCAAGGAAAAAAAAGAGAAAGAAACAAATCCATCAAAGAACCAACTCACTTTTTCCCCCTTTTCTCCTGCCTTTCCTGGGAGTCCAGGGCCTCCAGGCACACCCTGGAAAGAAAAAAAAATTAAAGATTAAAAGTTTTTTTGTAGGCAGTATTGGATCCTAAACAAAGGGGCAGACCTGTGGGTTCAATACATTTTATCTCAAGGATCAGTATCAGCTCTACATTTCCCAGTACAGAAAACCTGTAATCCAGAGAATACCACAGAAGAGCTGTGTAACAGGTCCTTAAAGGAGGATTTTCTTTTACAATATAAAAAAGGAGCTGAACAGAAAAAGCAGAAACTGAGCTAGTACCAGATTTGTGCATTCTACCAGTAACTTTTTTTTCATTTTGTGAAATCCTCAGCAGTTCCTAATATGCTACCAACAACCCCCCAGTCACCACCTCTGTATCAGAGAAGCCAAAAGCCTCCCAACACTGAGAAATCTTCATTTCTTCCTCTATTTCAGTTTTCAATCCTTTTAACGTCTTGGCAGGTCTCAAAGGACTCCGTGTCAAAATATAGATGATTTAGAGCTATAAATTAAATACTGTAACTTTCTAACCCACCAAAACACATTTTAGAATGGTACTCTATTTTAAGATGTGAAATCATGTCTTGGCACCATTAAGATTGGATTGACCTCAGAATGGATGTGATAATTATTTTCCTTTCTGCACCAGTAAAAATTATTTCAAACTATATTAGCTTTTATAGGTAATATATTGGTATTACTGGTATAGAAGTTTGCTTAATGGAATATGAAATTGAAAAATTCTTCATTTTCAATAACACCTTTCAATTTGAAATTAAATCACTACATTAATACAATTAAACCAAGTGTATCTTAACAATTCGTAGAAAGGCAATTTAGGTTTTCTTGGATTGCCCAGGTAATAAACTGTGGTTCTACCAGTGCTGTGTTCTAAACCACTGTGCCCGAATACATCATACCCTGAGGTCTAAATGCTGGTTTTTACCTACTCCAGTCTAAGCCCAGAGAAACCCCAGGAGCTAGAAAGAAAATTACCCTAGTTGGGCTGGGAGTAGAGTTAGTTCAAAGTTTTATTTTAGCAAATATGAAAATTTTTATCACACACAACTTAACAGTGGTGATGAACCCCCCAGGTGAGGGGGACACTGCATTGATTTCAAGGCTCTTCAGGCTCAAATGCCTACAGGCTTTCATAATAAAACTGGGATACCACACTATTTTTGTATCAAGTAGCCATGTTTACAAAAGGAGAGGACAAATGAAAACAAGGCAAAGAGAACAAAACCAAACAGACAATAAACATTTAATTTTTTCTTTTGAAGATTTGGCAGCAAAAATTGTTTTTGACAATTTGGTGAGGAATAAAGCAGCTCTGCTCTTCCCCTTGATAAAATGAATATGATAAAGTATTTCATGGATGCACCATTCCCAGATCTTTCAATTCAGCCATAAGAAACAAGTGTAATGAAACACAGCCTTTGGAACTTCATAATAATCCCCGTGGAAGGGAAAACTAAACACATTAAACAAAGAAACCAGGGCACAGATGGGAAAACAAATACACTGGTTCATACTCACCACATTTCCTGGCAAGCCTCTTGGACCTGGGGGCCCTGCTGGTCCACTCAAACCCTGTTTTAAGAAAAAGAAGTGTGTATGTGTGTGTGCATATATAAATCACAACTTGAATCACCATAGGAACAAGATGTGCCAAGTGAGATTGGATTTCACGTCAGACAATGTGTTGTACAACAAGAAAGCAAAAAATAGCATGTTGGTTTGAAACTTTTTAGTGTAAAGAATAATGAAAATACAAAATGGGGGAAGGCTCTCTCTGGGAGCTTAAAGCTACCTTCTATCAAAACAAATCCTAAATCTATCTCAGATACAGGAATAAAAGTCTGGGCCAGAAACATCAAAAGAACAGAAGAATGTATATTGATTTATCATAAAAAAATCTAGGTCAACAAAATATGCTTTGTTGACAATTCTACCTTTCTCTGCTGTGGGGAACAAAACCTGAAAACATTCATTTGCACTAAACAGGTAAAATAGCCTAAATTATCCAGAGTGCATAGTTTTGAATTGCAGGTCTTTTTTCCATTTGCAAGTCAAAGCTTTGTAGCATGAAAAAGCCCATGTGTGCCCCCAAAACTCTGTGGGAGACATTAGAGGACATACATTTGGGGATTTATGTCCCCATACAGATGTGTGTTTGGGGTTACCAGGCTGTATTAAGATGTTTCATAGAATCATAGATTTGGGTTGGAAAGGACCTTAAACATCAGTTCCAAACCCTCTGTCATGAACAGGGACACGTTCCACTAGACCAGCTTGCTCTGGGCAACCTGTGCCAGGGCTTCACCCCCTTCACAGGAAATAATTTCTTCTTCATTTTAATCTAAACCTACTTTCAGTTTGAAGCCATTTCCCCTTGTCTTATCACTCCATGCCCTTATAGAGCATCCCTCCCCAGCTCTCTTGTAGTTCCTTTTTAGGAACTGGAAGGGGCTCTAAGGTCTCCCCAGAGCCTTCTCTTCTCCAGGCTGAACCATCCCAACCCTCTCAGCCTTGGCTCATAGCAGAGGTTTAAAGGTTTCCTCATTTCTGTATTATTTGCAGTCACTGGTCTTTGGGGCAATAGAAACACTTAGAGCAGCAGCAGTCTGTGAAAGGATAGCAAAAAAAGAGAAGGTGCCTACAACTACCTGCATTTCCATATAATTAACATCTTCTGAGCCACTAGGTTATACAAAGAAATAAAAGCACAGAATGGGTTTTGGTGGAAGTGGGATTGGTTTTGCCTTCTTTTTTTTTTTTCCCTCCAAAATCTAAGGAGTGTTTCAACCAAGAGGGAAGAACACCTGAAAACAGGCAGTTCAGGGTTTAGGGTCAAAGCACTCCTCAGGGACAATGTGTAAGCACAAGCCCAAGAAGGAAAACCATAAACACAAAGGTGGAAGAAGAAATTTCAGTGGTCTAGGATGCTTCATTTGGATTTGCTATTCCCTCCTTCTCCTAATCACAGTCATCCCCTCTCTCAATCATTACTTCAAACAGTGCTTCAGTGTTTCTTCCTTCTTTGCTTGCACAGAAAGTCTGTGGCCATTTATTCAGCTGCAAAGGGCTTGTATGCTCTCACAATAATAAAGCTGGACTGGAATCCTTTGCATTCCTAAGCACACAGCCTGACAAAAGGAGCATTCCCTACAACAAATGCCTCAAAAAGGGGTGTGGGAGGAGTCTTCTGGATGAGCCAGTATAAAAAAAAAATAGCAGAATTGACAGTGAAGCCTAAAAGCAACAATGACCAAAAACCAATTCCTGATGCTGCTGAGCAATGTGCTCTCTGCTCCAGCTGGCTGCCTGAGCTGGGGTGACATTGCAGTGCAGTCACACTCACCCAGAGAAGGGTGTTTTGTTATCTGGACAGGACAAGGTGCACCATCTTGAGCTGGGCTGAATGGATTGGTGTGCTAGCTGAATGGGGCTTTGATCTGTTGGGTGCAGATGGTCCTGTTTGCCCACAAGTAGCCACTCTTACAGCTATGGGTTAGGATGTGCCCTGTGCCCAAGCAGCCTGGGACTGTAAATCCACAAGATGTTGCTGTCAGTGTCCTTTCAAGTGTGTTACTGCCAGGGAAAAATGCTGCAAGGGAAGCAGTTACTCACAGTCTCTCCAGGGGCTCCAGCCTCTCCTCGGGCTCCTTTCTCCCCCTTTGCACCCTATGCAGAAAGTAGATACCAGCTGATTAGACATGGGAGGAGACACCCTGCCAGACAAAAAGTCTTCAAGATGCCTGAATGTGTACTAGGCAATGGTTTTTGTTAACCAGTTCACAGAGGAGTTAATGACTGAGGAAATAGCTCCCAGTTCTCTATGCAGCAAGAAAAGGAACTATAAAAATAAAACCCTGGGACTTAAGAATTACTAATGACTGATCAGCTCAAAGGCTGTTTCTCAGCACAGGATGCTGAAACTTGCAGGTATTCATCTGAGTGTACCTCCTTCCTATCCTCAGGCCTACCAACTACTTCATTTCCAGCTGAACTTTGATGGCCTTCCTTCACAGAGGAGGATATGCCTACAGTTCTACACTTTTTTTCTGAGACCTCTGGTTTGGCAGCAGCAGTACAAGAGGCCCTCTTGAAGGACCATGAAGTTGGAAGAAGTCCCTCAGACAATACTGACCATAAGACAAAGATAAAGTATTTCTGAGCTGATTTCCCTTCTATTGTCCAGCAGAAGTAAATATCTCTACAGAAGTCCCTCAACTTACAACAGCTAGAAAAAAGAAATGGGTGCTGGTACAGAATGGAAGAATTATTTACAGTGACATAGACCTTGAGGGCACTCCACTCTAGTCATGTCAAAGACTTTCTTCAAAGCCTCTCTTACCTGTATTCCTGCAGGTCCTGGCACACCTTGTTCACCTGGGACCCCAGGTAATCCCTGCAAAACAGAGGGAGAGGTAATGGAGCTCCTTCCACTGAGAGAAGGAAGTGTGGTTTTTACAGAGGCTGTCACTGCACAGGGCTCTGTCTCTTCTGGGAGCTCCATTCAGAACAGGAGAGTCCAGAATTGTAGCCAAATGCACAATTTAGCTGGGCCACATCATTTCAAAATCCCTTAATAAATCCTGCACATAAATTACTGTCAGCCAAGCTCTGCCTAGCAAATCCCATAGTCCTCTTTTCAGCTACTGAGGCCCAGAACTATAGATTGGGTGTTAAACTCCTGCAGTCATGTAGCTTCCTCTACAGGCAGTACAAAGACAAGCACCACTGTGGCTATTTCTGATGAGCATGTCTCACACTCTCCCTCCAAAACTGACCTCTCTCATGTCCTCTCCTTGCTAAAGTTCAAAGCCAATGGAAGAAACACTTGGCTGTACTTACAGGTTCTCCACTCATTCCTCGATCTCCTTTGTCCCCTTTTGGTCCAGGTTCACCCTGATATAAAACAATAAAACAGAGAAATAAAAGCTATTTCCAGGGCTGGAACTCACACTAGACCTGCTTAGTAGAGGGCTCTTTCAACCAGTTATCCATTTCTGACACAAACTGGCTTCTTCAAAGGACTTTGAGGTCAGTGAATCAAAACTGATATCCCACACTGAAACAGGGAGATCACTGTCTAGACTTCTTGGTCTGTTCTGACACTAACTGAAAAAATACTCAGTTTAAAGGGAGAACATTTTGCCCTCATGGAGAACAGTAGCTGAAGAATGTACCCAAAATTTGATCAATTAGTCTCCAACATTTTAAAAGGCCACATGATGTGATCAACAGCAAAAGCACCAGTGCCACTGCACTACCACTCTGCAGGAGCACAACCCTAATGCCATCCTACAATGATCCCACATAAAGACAGTTCCTTATTCCACCTATAAAAGAAAACTGTTCTGTGCTCATCTGGAGCATTTCCAGGGGTGTGCAGCTATTCCTGATCTCTTGTTAACATCTCCATACATTCATGCAGCTTTCTCTCCCTCCTGCAATGTCAGTACCTTTTTTCATGCACCACCATCACTGCCTAATAGGATTAATTTATTCCTGTTCTTCCTCCTTACAGTAAATTGAATATGCATTGAGACAGAAGTTCATCAGCTTTGTCCTGTGGTCTAGAGCAATAATCAATAAATCCATATTTCTGCTTTTTATAAATTGAAAAGAAAAGCACACAGTTGTGGAACTAGCTGGAATAAACCAGGCACTACACAAATACTCGCATTTGTATATTGTTACAAACATATGTATTCAGGCAACAGCAATCATTACTTATTCATTATTTATCATACCAAGTGTTTCAATTATGCAATCAAGGAAGAGTAAGAACATCAGTGATTTAAGCTACACACACAAGCAAGGAATAGTGATCAGCCAAAATGCAGAGCCAGACAAATCAGCTTCAATTTTATTTACGTCAGCTATTTGCCAATCATTTCTGCAACACCTGGGAATTCACAGTCCATTTTCAAATGATTTTCTAACAGACAAAATAAATGTAGCTGCATAAATATTACTTATGCTTGTGTTTATTATGCATTATGAATACATATTATCATTTGTGATAAATAATGGGAGGAATTTCACTCTACAAGTAGCATCCCATTAGATCGACTTTTAACTAGGCAGTCCCTGATGCCACCTAGTGTCCTTCAGAAAGACATCAGGATCACCTGAAGTAGCTTAAGCAAAGAATCTAAAGCTGCAAACCTGTGTATTTGTGTCTGGAAGCTGTTTGTGTAGTGACATTTCAAGTTCTGAAACTCTTTTGAGAGAGCAGAACAACAAAGCACAGACACAGGTCAGTACGTTTGTAGGCAGGGATGGTGTTATTGGGTGGGAATAGGGATGTAAATTACCAGGGAAAACAAAACTGCAAAGGGAAGAAGTAGCAACACGTAAAGAGGGGACGTTTTTAATACTCTCTCCCACTTTTTCCTTGATACTTAACTTGCACAGTAGTGCAAAATCTAACAGCCACAGACATGGGCAAAGAAGCATTTCTTCAGGATTCATGCAATGTTTTGGAGAAGAAGGGGCCTTAAAATCATCTAATTCCAACCTCTCTGTCATTGGAAAGGATGCCACCCACTCGATCAGGTTGCTCAAAGCCCCATCCAAAAGGGCAACCTGTTCAGTGTCTCAGCACCCTCAGAGTAAAGAACTACTTCCAAACACCTCATCTAAACCTGCCCTCTGACTGTTTAAAGCCACTGATCATCTTTGTGGCCTCCTCTGGATTTGCTCCCACAGGTCCAAGATCTCCTTGTTTTGGGGGCTCCAGAGCTGGATGCAGCACTCCAGGAGAGTCTCAGCAGAGCAGAGGGTCAGAATCACCTCCCTTGGCCTGCTGGCCATTGCTGCAGCCCAGGACACAACTGGCTTTTGTTAACCCAACCCTCCAGCCAATCTGCCTGAGAGTCCTTTCAAGTTTGCCAAACTCCTGTCTGCCGAGGCTGTTAACACTGCCTGCTAGTGCTGCCCACTGGCAGCTGCTCTTATCCACTGCCACCCACTTCTTACCTACAGCTCAGGGCACAGAAATGACACAGTGACAGCTGACAGCTGCCACCAGCCTGGCCCAGAGGAGCACTTAAAGCTTCCACGACCTGCTCTTAGCATTATCTTCCTGTAGTCTCAATTATGCCTCACCAATTCCTGTGCCACTTAAAGCAAATGCAGTGGGGGTTCAGCTGTGCCCAGCCACAGTGGGAGCCAGAAGGCACAGTGAGGAGCCACCTCTCTTTTATTGCTTTTGCTTCTTTCCTGCCATTATACCTGACCACCACTGCGGCTCTCTCGCCTCATCTTCAAGAATACTTCATGATCCTGACTGACTGGCTAGGAGAATATTAAAATATATATGTAAATATATACAAAATAGCTCCCTGGTACTACACACCACACACTCACTGGGAAGCAATGGCAAGGACTGCTTTTGGGAGAATGCTGTCTCTCCACAACTGTCATCACCCTGCTGGTCCTGCTATCTCTGTTACACCACCCATGACACTCTCCTAAGGCTCATCACCTCTTTCTGACACTTCACTTTGAACACCTGTAAATCAAAGGTAACTGTTCTTACTTCCCCTTCTCCCTCACAGTGCTATGTGCAGAGCTGTGCTGTGGCAGGTGTCACCACAGTCGTCTTGCTCATGGAGAAATCCCAGCAAATGGAACAGCTGACACACTTCAAGCCTTTTACTTCTTACTGTCTTGCAGCTCATTTACAAGAGCAATGTACTCAAGGCAAAAGAAACAATTCCTCCTGTGACTGTAGCACTACAAAGACCACATAGGATGTCATTGTTCTGCATGTTTCCCTAATGTACATATATACATATATACACATAGGCATAAGTGTATGTGAGCAAAGGGAAAAAGCAAACCAGAGAAATCTTGTCTCTTTTTCCAGTACTACCTCATATCCTTATTTCCTTCCTCTGTTTCTGAAGAACCTGGCATATATGTTTTCTTTCTAATAGCACTCCTATAGTCTACCTCTGCCATCCATAAAACCTCCTGATACAAACAAACTTATTTGCAGATCATGTTATGTCATTTATTTCCCACTAGGTGCTGTAAGTGGGAACTAGATCTTCATTTTAAACTCAGTTTAAGAGGCTGGGAGAGCATGCAGCTCTGTCCCAGCCATAGCTGGCTTGAATGCTGATCCTACCAGCACAAATTTGGACTTCTCATCATAGCTGATGAGGATGCCCAGAACCAGATTCAATCTGAGATCTTTACTGAAGGCATTTAAATAACATAGAACACACTAAGGCCTGTGTGTCTATCAGATACAAGAGGGGAGAAGCCAGAGGCCATATTTATTAGAGATGTTACTTACAGGAATCCTGGGGTGTGGGGTGAAGAAGGCTGTCTGGAACAGAAATCACAATGTTAAAAACAGGATAGCCTATTATCCTTACAATACAATAGTTTACATTATCTCCTGTCATTACAGATTGCACATTCCATACATCCATAAGCAGGCTTATAAAAAAGCAATCCATTGTAACATCTGGGTGTTTGGAAAGAAGCCCACAAATATCTTACATCTCCCAGAATATTTGAAATATGAACATAAACTCAAGACAATCCTGTGTGTCCTACCATGATGAAAAAACAGTCAATCTTTAAACTTTATGGCAATTTTACTGGTAGCAATCTCCTGCTTACTTTCTGACTTGGAGACATCTTTTGTATTATTAAATTACCTGATACCATGGTTGAGCTTGTACATGAGATCGAAGGACAAAGTTTTGTAGAAAGACACCGTATCTTTTTTCAAAGCTGATAAAATTTTGAAGAAAAAGACAGTCCTTGATGACATGAAATATGTCAAAAGCATTCCCTACTTTTAACAGCTGGAACAGTGCCCTGGTTCCAGCCTAGATCAGCACGGTCAAGAAATGATGTTATTCAATACCACCTTATGCCATGGGTGGAAGAAAGGGGTTCTCTCTCTTGCTTTGGAGAAGGGAAGGCCATTCTTTTACACTGGAGGCAGCACAGCAGATGGAGCAGTGGGATAATGCTGGCCCTGACCGGAGGGAACATTTTGGGTGGCATGGCTGCAGTCGAGTCAAACTCCACACTCTCTCTTTCATCTACTTTAGTTATTTATATTGTTGCTGTTACTGTTCTTTTTCTTATCTTATTGTTTCCATAAATTGTTTTTATCTCAACCTGCAATTTTTGCTTTTGTGCACCCAGTTCTCCTCTCTGGTCACACATGAGTGGAAGAGGGTGAAAGGGCCAGTGAGTGACCAGAGGGTGGTTGTGGAGTCTTGGGGAGTCAGGGGTCCTAAACTGGGGAATAAAATTCCTAAATCACAAGAAAAAGAAATTATTTCTCCTTACAAACACAGGAAGCCTGAGAAGTCAGGCATATCTTCTCCATGTCCAGCCACGTTGTACTGTGTTTGTGAGCTGCCTTCTCTGCCTTTACTAACAGAGATCCATACTTGGTGTGGTGAGGGGTCACCCTTGTCTGATACATGTGGAGTCTGTCCACACAAAGCACCATGAAGGACCCTCTGGCACAGACTGAGGCCCAGTGAATGTCAGGGAATAAATTACACCCCCTTCTCCACTGCTGCATGAAGCTCTTTAGGCACTTGATTTTCAACAACAGACTTTGATTCAAATTTTCTCCATAATCTGGGAATGTGGCAGCTGTATCAGAGCTGATGAGAAGATATCTGCCATGTCTTGGAGGATCTGTGACTGGCTTCAGTCCTCCAGTTGCAATGATGGTGCTTATTCCAAGCTGCTTACTCAAGTTTTCTTGGAGGGAGCTCAGAAGTTTGTGTATTTACATTCAGTGGGTGCTGACTTTAACACCAGTGAACTTCATTGTAATTACACTCAGGGTCCCCAAAGTAACTTTGCATCTTCTTTTTGAAAACAATAAATTTATATATTCTTGATCTGGTTTTGCAAAGAGGTAGAGGAAGGAACAACTGCAACAACAAAAAAAACAAAAGGAAAACCAAACCAAACCAAACCAAACCAAAAAAATGACCTTGATACTGCTTCTCTGAAACAAAAGGAAATAATCTCAGAGTAAATAGGTCCTAAAGTTTCTGCAGAGAAGTAAGAAACCTTAAACTTGACAATATTTGTTTCTGAGGAATTTATGTGGAGGAAGTGCAATGATGCCTTGAGTATTGTTACAGCACCCAACACAATCTTACTTACTGTTCCAGGTAAGCCTGGTGGTCCAGGAGAACCTGTGTCACCCTGGAGAAAGGAGAAAAATGTAAATAATTACAGCATCTTTTTATTATAATAAAAAGATTCCCAAATAAAACTCAGCATTATCATTTAGAAGATGCAGCATTTCAGATGAGCTGTAACCCAACCCCCCAGCTCAGTGACACTCCTGGAAAGAATTTTTGCTGTCCTTGCTTTGTTGCATGCAGCACTCTCAGTCTGTTTTCTTTATCCCTCTGTGATTTTATCATTGACCTGACTTCACTGGTCAATGAATTTCTAAGGTTGGCCCATTCAGTTTAGGCTATGGAGTTTAATTTGCTTTTTAAATTACAGTTGATCAGAATTCTTCATTGGAAAAAAATGTTTTAGCTGAACATCTTTTATTGATAAAATAAACCCCATGTTTTTCCTCAAATATTTTAGCTTCTAAATACATTTCTCTCCCAAATATTGGGTTAAAACTATACTGTTGCTGAGGATCTCCTGAGCACTGGCATTACCTTCCTGTGGGCTGTGTCCACAAACATCTGCCCCCTGACACTTGAAAGCCAAGAACTACAAACAACACTTGTTAAGCTCCCAGGTACAGGAGGTTCAGGTGCCTCACTGATGTCAGTGGAGCCCCCACAAAAGAATTCCCACCTCCAGGTGGTGAAAGTCACTGCTAAACTGAGGACTGATGGAAGAATCCACATCCTGGATGCTACTGTCACTGTAATGAGGGCAGTTTTTCACTATACAACCACAAGCATCTGCAAGGTCAGGGCTTCTCCACCTTCATGTTCACAAGGGTTGAATGTAAATTTTGGTGGACATTATATCTGTCTGCTTCTCTCAGACTAACTCTCACTAAAGTTAATGGTGTTGTGATGGCAGAAGCCCAGACCGTTCCTTAATTATTGTTCTATCCCTTACAGAAAGGCACAGAAAACTTTTTAGATTTTAGTTCCAGGCTCATTTATATCAGCCAGTTATAAACCAAAGAAAATTCTCCTTGAATTAATGAAATTATCCTTAATTTCATCAGATTTCTTTGCTCAATACATGATTGTCTCCATCCCACACATAGCTATTTTTGCTGCTTCTCTGTAAAGTTCAACTAAAGGTCTTCCAAATTTCCTAATCTTCCTTAGATAGCTGCCTCTATCACTTGTCTCTGGCCCTTTCTCTGTTTTCCTCTCTTTTCTGAGGAAGATCATGGTCATTTCATGACATACCTTTTCTCCTCTTTCACCTTTCATTGCTGGAAGACCATCTCTTCCTTTTTCTCCCTAAAAACAGGGAAAGGAAAGCAAGAAATATGCACATTTTGATTTGAATGCATCAGCCTCACTAAAATATTTTACACTTTCAGTTATCTTACCTGTCTTCTAAGATGTAGAGAAAGCAATTAAAAATCTAACATTTTGAAGATTGCTTCAAAAATCCAGTATGTTTTCAAAACCAATGAATATCGATTGAGTTCACAGAAAGGAATGAACCAATCCTAAAATAACTTGCTTGTAGAAGATCTTACTGAGTTATAAAAAAACAGCTTTTTTTCCCAGTTGGAAAAGAGGAAGCAGAACAGCACTTAGGATCCAAAGTGGATATTTATAAAAATGCTTTGTTTATATAAGAGATTTCTGAATCATCCATTCCCTGGTGGCTACTTCTTTATATTTCCCAGGTAACTTGGCCTTCTGAGTGTGAGATGCTTAACAAAGATGATGTGATTCTCCTCAAAGTACAGACACAAAGTCTATTTATCCTGCATCCAGACTGGAGTTACCTGACATTTCTATGATTTTATTTACAGAGCAAATTACAGAACTGTAGAATGTTTTGGGTTGGAAGGGACCTTAAAGACCTTTTAGTTCCAACCCCCTGCCATGGGCAGGGACAATTTCCTCTAGACCAGGGTTGTTCAGAGCTCCATCCAGCCTTGCCTCAAACACTTCCAATAGAATATATTCTCTATCCTATGCTCTCCAAGACATATAATGGAGCAAACTGCATGGAAAAAAAACCTCAGGTGATTTTAGATCCTTCTCGATCACATTCAAGCATGTCATCAGTTATGAGCATTACAGAACACATTTACCTGGCTAAATTTACTGTCAGGCTCCTGATCCAAACATTTCCCGGTATGGAGATGTCTCCAGAGCTCTGCAGCTACCCAGAGGAATCAGTAGACACCAGGACTTGGGTGGAAGTTAAGCCATCAGAAAATAATTCAGCCATTTTCCAGGGCTCAGTGACAGGGGGGATTTGTTAGGGGTTTTTTTTTTTTTTTTTGGTGGTTTGGTTTTTTTTTTTTTGTTGCTGTTATCAAAATTTTTTTCAAGTTCTTAAATCAGGCAAATTATTCTAAAACCGAGTCTGCAGTTTACCTCCTCTACTGCCTCACAAGCAGTGAAGCCTCATGGCATCATTCACAACCATCTGTATTTAGGTTAGACACCATTCATTAGCACCTCTGTTGCAATTAGGAGCAGTCATTAGGCAGGGAACACCTTTTTTGGGTACTTGGTAACCCTGCTGGTTGCCAATCAGCTGCACAGTCATCACACGAAGGGAGAACATCACCTAGGAACAGTCAAGTCCTCCTGATGCTAAACAGCCACAAAAAAGATCAATTTGTGACTCAAAGTCACTCACCCTGTCTCCTTTTTCTCCTCTGAGTCCGGGTAAGCCCCTAGGTCCAGGAAAACCTGCTTCACCCTGAAAATAAGACAAAGAGGTGTGTGAAATTGGAATTATGTAGGACAGACCCTGCCTGACTTTCTCCATGGGATTAACTGTAGATGTAGTTTGCTGAGAGAGAATGAGATTAGTTTGATTATCAAAAAATTTCTTAGTTTATTTAAACCATTACTTAAACCAGCAGTTAAGACTTCTCAATTTTTTGCCTGTTAACTGATGCCACAGAATTTAGGACGTATTTTCTTCATGCTTCTCTGTAGCAGGACCAAGCAAGCAAATAAAAGCAGATAAAGAAATAAAATCTGACTTTTATTTTCATCTTTAATCATCTGGCATAGTCTGGAAATGCAAAAACTGCAGTGTATTAATCTGAATGGTACAGATGTCACTGATGAACAGATCTAGAATTTTCTGAGTGCAATATTGTACATTTGCACTTATTTTTATTTGAACATTGAGTTTCTGCTTTATTATACTTGTTATTGGAGTAACTATGATCTCTGTGTCATGTGGTTTCTCCTAAATTTATCAAGTACTCTCATATTTAGCTCCTATTGACCCAGCTTGTCACCTGAAAATAACCATGTGGTTTCCTATTTATAATGCTTTTCTATCTGAATTTATAGTGCAATAACACAAAGGGATCAGTCATGGACAGGACCCAAATTCACTAAGTCTTGTACAAATACTGAACTAAGAAAAGGTAATCCCAGTTTTAAAGAGATTATCTTAAGTATAGGGAGAACAGAAGATTATCACTGTAGAGGTGCAATGGGTCTGTACAAAATCAATTGAGGAACAAGATGCTGTGGTAACTGGAGATAATTAAGAACATCAGGGTGATGTTGGGAGAATTTTAAAGAAAGTGGCATTTGGTGACAGATGGAGTGGTGCTTTCTCAAAGCCACTGTGGGATCCTGGCTATCAGGGAATCATAGAATGGTTTGGGCTGGAAAGGACCTTAAAGATTCTCTAGTTCCAGCCCCTGCCTTGGGCAGGGACACCTTCCCCTAGACGAGGTTGCTCAACAACACATCCAGTCTGGCCTTGGACACATCCAGGGTTGGAAATGACAATGAGATCCCAGAGATTTCAGAGATTCAGAGAGAAATCAGAGTGCCTAACATTGAAGAAGAAAAAGGAAAATTTGGAGGGAAAATAAAAACATGGTGTAAATTTGGCCTCTGAAAAGGTCCTGAAGCAAAACATCAGTGAGTTTGTATGAGGTCAAGGACAGAAAGATAATACAAAACAGCCAATGTGGATTTGATAAAAACTAATCATATCCAGCCCACTCAGTTCCTTCCCTTGACATTAAAACTAAGCAGACAAAAGGGAAGCATTTCGGTGATGTATCTTGACTTTAGTAAATGATCTGACACAGGCCAACATGACGTTCTCATCAGTAATCACAGAAATGTAGTATAGCAGGGTGTCTGGAGGGGAGTGTACAACTGATTGAAGAAACAGCATTCACCCACCTTGCTATTAGCAACTTACTGCCACAATTCAGAGGATATATGAAGTGAAGTCCTCTCAGGACTCAGTATTTAACTTACAACAGGCAGAAACATTTATGAAACGTGTGGAGAAGATCGCATTGTGGAGAGAGGGGCAAGTGTTTTGGAAGGTGGCATTAAAATTCAAAACAGCCCTCTGTGGGGAGATGACTCAGAACAAGGGACAGGATTCTGGTTGGGGCTTGGCCTTTTGTTGCACTTGGACCAAGCCAGCTTCAAGCCTGGAAACTTCAAGCCGGGTAGTTTGTTTTCCCAGCTACAGTGAAATGACACCAAGGCAGGGTCCGGAAATCGCTCCTCCTTTGGAGCCTGATGCAAACACTCCCGAGGAATCATTTGCCCATGCCATGGTGATCTCCCCTTACCTGGGACACTAGGTAAAGATACTTTCCTGGGAATTGAGTTTCAGAACAGACAGATTAAAAAGACTTTTGGAAGAGCAGCAGCACAGTGCAGACTCACAGGGTGGTGTACTTGTTATTAACTTAATAAATGCCTTATCCCAATAAACCTTCACTTGTGCCTCAGACTTGGAGCCTTATTCCATCAATCACAGAATCACTAAGGTTGGAAAGACCTCTAAGATCAACCATAACTCTCATCAATATAATTGCTGCACCTTCAATCAGAGATGCAAATTCCATGCACAGATCTTGTCACTGGCAAATGGCTTTGTTGTTGCATGTGGTCACTTTATACTGCTTTGACAGGTGGGTCTTGCAGTTAAGACTGTTTTTCCTGCTCACCTGCTCACCAGGTTGGCCACGGCTCCCAGGTTCACCCTGGAAAAACAAAAGCATATCTGTAACATTGTAAGGACCTGAGCCTTTGGTAAGAACATTTTCTCATAAGCAAAACGTGGTCCCTACTGGTCCCTGTTGTTCTACCTACGTCTCATAAGGCTCTGGAACTGCCTTTTTGATGGCTTGGGAATGCAGACTGCACGGAGCCAATGAAAGGTCCAGGTTAGAGCTCCCTGCACACTTAGGTTTGAGAGGGAAGCATCAAACAAGGGTTGGTATTTTGGAAAACCATGAAAATCAATGAGCCCCATCAGCTCATCCCCTTATGTCCAACTTCAGAGGAATCTTACTCTCCAGACTTCAGTGTAAGTCCTTCCAAAATCATACCTTGGTTGACTCAGTGGATACAGGAGACTATGAAATAAAATCCCTTACCTTAGGGCCAGCTTTTCCAGGAGAGCCTTCCTCACCCTTTTCCCCTCGTTCTCCCTGCAGGGAACACAAGAAGTCAATACACAAACTCTTCTGGTGTTTGTGCAGCATGTTTGTAGCCAATAGTGAGAATATTTTAACTCAGCTCCTCAGGGTCAGCTTGAGGGTGTAAATGGAGTCATATGAGAATATGCTTCCTGGAATGTTTTTCTACTCTATTTTATATTCTATATTCTATTTCTATTTTCTATTCAGATGCAATCACATCTGCAGCACCCTACTGGAGAATTTCTGGAATAACACAATCACTGTTACATTAAAGATGCCCATAGTGAATTACCTGAAAAACAACACCTCAATTCAGTTTCTTCGAATTCTGTGTGGTTAGAAAGTCAGGAAGGGTTTTAAAAAAACATGAAATTTTGGGGCTGGGGCCTTGGTCACTGGGTTCATTATGTAAATACTTTAAAAGTGGTGTTCCAAGGTGGGTGGTGTCAGCATGGACAGCAGTGGTTGAAATATGGTTACACAGCTGGGAAGTACAGTAAGTGTGGATAAAATCCAAAGTTTATTTATCAGAAATATGTTGTGGGCTCCAAATTCCTCACTTTTATTCATCAATATATGGGAGCTGAAGACTCTGCTAGACCTGGGCTCAAGTATCAGAAGCAAGAAATCCTCTGCCAATGCAATCCAAGGCAATAGATGGTTAAGAGTTGTTTTCTTTAATATAGCATCATCATCCCCAAAACCTAGTTTGGCCTTTGTAGCCAAAACATGGTACATTTCTTGGACCCTTATTTGCAGGGGGATGAGAAGTCAAGTGTCTCCTATCTCTAAATTTCCTACCTCCCTTCTCCCAGTGCAGAGGCAACACGGGAGACAACTCCCCTTTCCAATCCGTCATTGGGAGAAGTTTTTAAATGGGATATAAGAAGCAGAAAATAATAAAGAACCAACTTTCTGCCACACAAACCTAGAGGAGGTTCAGGGGGATGACATTTCTTCTTTCCAGCCCTTCAGGGAGGAAAGAAAGGAACACCTTTGGAGTCTGCTACATTTCTTTGTTCTTCTTTGTTGTGTCTTGGATACACGCCTTGACTTGCCAGAGTCAGTGGATTTCCTGAATGATTGTTTGCAATGCCCAGCTGTGTTTTTGCTGCTTCCCTTGCTTGCTCACCCCAATGATCTGCCCAGGTAAGCAGCTTAATCCCAGTGTCTGTGGTGTCACTTGCCTTTAGACCTGGAAGCCCAGGAAGCCCATTGAGTCCATCTTTGCCTGGCAGCCCCTAAACAAGAGAAAATCATAAACTCTAAGTGCCAGTTTTTTAAATTGTTATCATCAAATTCAATATATGCATGCTCATTTCAACCGTCTTGCCACCCATCTAAGTTTAAGAAAAAAGAACCCCTTCATGCATTTTGTTTTGATTTTTTTTTCCTACTGTGTCTCAAAATACACAAAAATTCTCACACTGCATACTTGCTCTGCCCTTTTTTCCAGCATCCCGGTTTTAGTGAATAACCACTGGATGTCAGCATTGTAACAGAGAAACTCCACTGTAGAGCTTTTATACACTGCGGATCCTTAAATATTTTTTTACATATCTTACTTACATTCTAACTTATTCTTTATAATTCCCTATTACCTGTAGATATAAAGATTTTCTTTTATATCCATTTCTCCTTTTAAATACTGGTATTTTCTTATATAGTATATAGACTCCTAAAATTAAATTATATAGCACATAGTGACAGAGTGGTTCAGCAAGATAAGAATTAAAATTACCTCCTTTAATGCATTTTAAATGGTGAGAAAAAGTTTTCTTCCCTTTTCCAAGTGTCAGTCAATCCCCAAACACTGCAGGCTGTAGGTGGCATTTCTGTACTTAGTATTTAATCATTCAGCTTTTATGACTTAAGACCCAACAGAAATCGCTATGGTCTGCTAAATCTGAGATTTTAATCATGAGTTATTTGGCCTGATTCAGGAAATTCCTGGTTTGGAAAAACAATATTGTGTCAAATGCAAAAGGAATTTTGAAAGGTATCATATAAAGAAAATATCATGATCCAATTCCTTAAGAATAGTGGGGCTGCAGCTGGTAAAATTCTTATTCACAAATGGTATCAGAGATTAATTTCTGGATTAAAAGTGACAGTATTGGAGCCTGTGTTAAAACCTTGTGTGCAGACAAGATGTGGGAAATGAAGCAGACATGAGAATTAAACTATCTGAAATAATGGAGAGCTCGGAGATTAGGGAAGCTGCTCCTCAACACTTACAGCTGGTCCAGGTAGTCCGGTTTTACCAGAAACTCCAATCTCTCCTGGAAGTCCCTGAGAAATGAAACCAGAAGAAAAAATAAATCAGTATTTCTGTTCTTTGCAGGAATCTCACTGGGGATTGCTGCTTTCAATTGAAGTGCAGTTTCCCTTCCACTGCAGTCAGGTCACTGCCATGGGGAACCCTGGAGATGTCAACTTATTCCCAGGAAGCACAGACGTGGTTCCAAGGCTCAGCAGGGAGAAGCAGTGCTCTAGGACCAGCTGTGGCTTTGCAGTGAGAAAATATAAGAGAAAACACACATTGCCAGAGGCCCTAACTCTGTTCCCTCTGAAAGCCATGACCTAAAATTTTCCCCACCTGTTTTTTCTTCTTGATATAAAACAAAACCCCCCTGAGCTTTCTTACCGGTGGTCCAGGTGGTCCTGGGGGACCAGCAATGCCTGGGGGCCCTGGAGGTCCCTGCAAGAGAGGAAGCAAAGCCAGTTTATCAAATTCTCTGGAAGTGGCTGAAAGCCTCAGGTTCTTCCCTGTGTAATAGGGGCCCTGTAGGAAATGGACAAAAGCACTGAGCTTTATTTGCTTGACTTCTGCCCAAAAAGTGCAGGATACCAAGCCAAGGGGGCCATGAACACAGGCAGAAAAGGATCTCCTGCTTAAGCCACTGCTGCCATTGCTACAAGGGGAGCTCCATCCTGCACTCTAGCACAAGAGAAGGTGAGGTTGAAGGCCATCAGTGGTAACCTACAACACAAAGTTTGACCAGTGGGATTCCCTGGAGCATCCAGTCAAAGTTAACCTTGATTAATTTTGTTTCAAAGTGAGTAATTTACCTCTGCAAAAAGATTGCTGAAAGCAACTAATGAATGGAACAGGCTTGTGCTTTGAGCTTGTTTTTTTTTTTGGGAGGGTGGAGGTAAAAATATGAATCCAAGAGTATGGAGATGATTTACTAAAATATGGATATAGATCTAATATTGATATCCAACTGGAACGGACAAAGACTCTCTAACTCCTTTGGGTTAGAAAGAATATGTTTATTCCAGCGCTAGAAGCTCTGAGGATCACTCCAAAAGCACAGCTCCAAGATTACAAAGCAATCCAAAGTCTATTTATCCATGAAAGTTTTAAATATTCAAAACACAAATACCATGGACACNACTACTCTTTTAACTAAATTTGTAATGTTTAAGAAAAACTCAACCCAAATACTTAAGAGAGGCTTATTTTAAATGTTGCAAAGAGACTCAGTGTCTCAGAGAAGCGCTGCAGTGACTCAGGTGTTTTAAAACAAAATGTGCCACCATTTTGTTGCTCGACATCAACCTGGTAGGTAGTAAAAGATCCTAACAAATTCATAGTTTGATGAACACATTCAGTTGGAAACATCTTAAAATTCTTACTCATCTCCCTGAAACAGCTGTTTCTCTTAGGGAAAACATTCTCTCAATAGCCACCCAATTTACAGAGGGATTTATTTTTATGCATCAAGCAAATTGTTAAATTTGGCTTCCTATGAGAAATTTATTCCCAGCTTTGACAAATCTTAGTATGTTGCTTGAGATACAAAGGTGTTTGTTACTGCCAGCTTCCCCTGTAGACAAGACAGGATTTCTCCTAAACTCAGAATGAAACATGTGTTCATGCAGTTTTTGGATCAGGATCTGAGCAAACAGCGTGAGAAATGGATATATGACTGAGCTGAAATTTTACCCTGGCTGCCTCTTTCTGTCTTTCTAACATGACAATCTCATTAATTCTCAGTTTTCAGCATAAGGGGAGTTCTGCTGTTACTGTACTTAAAAAACAACAAAAAACCTCCCCACCCCACCCAAACCCTCTGTAAAGATTTGAAACTGAGCAACTGATACAAGACAGAAAATGGCCAGACAGCATTTTCCCTGTCACTATTCATTATTAAGGCATTATGAGTCATGAATCAATATTAGCATTTATGTTTAATGGAAAATGTAGGTGATGAGAAGAAAATGGTGTAGAAAAGTGAGGAAAAGGAGGTGTTTGGGGCATGGTTTGGCAAAAACGGCAGGTAAGTGACCTTATGGAATATTTGCAAAATTCAGCCAGGAGCAGCTAAAAGTCTCTAACCAATAGATGGGGCAAAGTGACCAGAAAAGGATCTTGTAGCTGCACTTGCCTCATTGTAACTCAGAAGAGACATGGAGTTATCCTGTCAACAACACTCTCACTTGTAGAGCGCCTCAAATATGAACACAGCTAAATCATCCCCAGACAGATGTGCCTTTTGATGCACTGATGCTGATGATTTAATTCCTGGGAAATCCTGCAGATGGGTCCTGCAGTTAAAGATTTTACACCCATCAGGAGACACTTGGTCAAGACCATCCTTCACTTAAAAAGGCTTCACTATTCAAGGAAAAGTCTCAATAGTCCAAATAAGCCCAGCACAGGAGAAAATACCCGACACAGACACAACTGGATGGAGCAGCCTCAGACACCAACGACATGGAAATTCTGCTCAGCCCTACTCCACCTCTAGAAGGCATTGCTGAGAGGCCCTGCAGAAGATATGGGCTCCAAGAAGGAGCTTCCATGAAGAGGGGGAGGAGTACTGGGAAAGAAGGCAAAACTTTATTAAAATGACAAACTGATTCAGATTGGATTATGTGTAAATTTACCTCTGCAGGCTTTCCTCAACAATTCCATTCGTTCCATCCTAATGATTTAATTTTGTTCTCTCTCTGTCAATAAGTGAACCACCTCCCACCATGAAACACACATCCCTGGTGGCCCTAGAACAGGGAACTTCTACCAGGAGGTAAAAAACCCCAGTCAGGATCCAGCCTCAGCCCAAGCAATCCCAGGTATGACGTGAGTTACCCCACACAGTGACAGATTGGCAGGGGTCAATCTGATTGATCTGAATTCAGTCTTACTCCAGCACCTGACAGCAACCAGTGTAATCCCTAAAATGGGAAGCATTACACCTTCCCCATCCCAACCCTTTCCCCCAGTAACTCTTGCTATTCTCACTATCCCAGGCAATTTCTAATTATTCTTGTAGACTTTCCATATTCAAGGCCAACCTTATGCAGCCATAAATCCTGAAATGGAATCCTGCTGATCCTTTTCCTAAATTGCCACTAATAATTCCATTTCATCATTCTCCAAGAGATAATTACCCAGGATATCATGCCCAAACTGGTTTACAGGTAGCCTCACCATGTGCTGCACCAAGTGCTACACAAACTAATGGAAGGCTGTTCTGATGAAATCTTCTCTGAGATGGACACAGAAAGAACAGGTTTATGGGATGGCCAGCAGTATCCCTTGGAGATGCACAGGGTGCTTGCTGGCAGCCTGCTCCAGCTGACTGCACACACCAGTACACTGAGTGTCCTACTGGGTTTCCTGCTTTCTGCAGCCTGGGCTACAGCAAGTGATGGGACAAAGTGAAATAAAATGGCAGAAATACATCACAAATGTCCTTTATAGAGCCCTTCCTTTTGCTACTGTGCAGAAAAGCTCTGTTTCACTTGTATTTCAATATCTTATTGTAGCCCTTCTGAGTGTAATTCAGAGCAAGTAATAGTCTTTTTAAATATTAGAATATACCAAACTGATAGAATCTATCAAAGTTTTAAAAAACCCAACACTATAAAACTACAGCAGCAGGACTGTGTGTAATGTTTACCCCAAAAAAATCTCATACCATCTGTTTTCTTTGCTTCCATTTTTAAGTGAATCCAGATTAAAGCACCTGACTTATACAACCACCTTTTCCAAAGATTATTTGATGAATTACACACATGAGAGTTCTTATCCCAAATCCAGGACACACTGTTGTCCTGTTAAAGCCCTGAATCAGAAGAAGATAATCACAGGATGTAATTTTTTTCTGGCTGGCAAACACTCTGATGTGTGCTTTGTACATGTTGTACATATTGAAGCAAAAACTGATACATGAAAACTTGATTTTAAAACAAATCTACAACTCACTTTGGAAAACAAATGCAAAACAGGGATTTTTAAAATAAAATGTTTGTACCAGAATATTATCAAACTGTTGTTTTGAAACAAAAATATTTCAAATGTTCATTAAAACCTAAAATCAAAATACACTGTAGAGGTATGTGTGCTATGTGATGGGACATCTTAAAAACATTGTGGGGGGTGGATTTTTCAGGCTCGTGTTTCATCCAGCTCCATTCCTTAGACAGTGTAATGCAGTGACATTGTTCAGGAAAGAAATCTGACACTGTTCATACTGGAGAAACAGCTGTGTCTGTCTTCCAGAATCCGCTAAAGGATGTTCTCCTGTTCCAAGTGTGTACCTTGCTTGAAGATGGGCTGGTAGAGATATTAAGATTTAGGTTGTGCACTCCCTAAGGAGGCTGTAAGAAGGAACAGAAGCCATTGTCTGTGACTTCATCAGTAGACTTCTTGGCCTGAATGTCTTTTCCATGAAAGAAGGGATGACTAAGTCTTGGAGGGAGGTGAACAAATGGCATTCCACAATGAAAACTGAAGTCTGATGGCTTTCCCAGATATCTGAAGGCAAAGCCTGCACAGACATATTTTCTGTGTATTATTCCATGCCAATGTCTGGATTCTGTTACACTATGACAAAGGTTTAGATAAGCCCTTAACCTGTATTAAAACAGATTCTGGTCTGGGCTGTTAATGCATTGTGCCAGATTTATGAACAAGAAGAAGGGACATGCAGGAGCATTCTGTCTGCTGCCAAACTGAGAGCAAATTGAGTAAATGAGGAGCTGACAGCCCTTTCCCTTCCACTCTCTCATTTTCTCCATTTCAAAGACATTCCCCACAATTTCACCTCTCAGAAAGACCCCACAGACCCTTCCTGTTGGCTTTGTGCTGTCTCCCCTTTATTATCACTACTTTCCCATCAGAAATGAAGCTGTTGCAGCCAGTTTTGTGCAGCAGCCCATGTGCCTCGCTATGTCCTTTGCTACTCCAGGTGCTCCACTCCTCCTCCATTGCATCCAAGTGGATTCCAGGATCAGCTCCTCAAATCTGCTTTTCATTTCTCACTCCAGCCACTACTACTGTCAATTGGAATTATACAATCAGAGAATCGTTATGGTTGGGAAAGACCTCTAAGATCCGCAAGTCCAACCATCAACCCAGGGCTACCACAGCCAACACCAAACCACATCTCTGAGTGCCACTTCTTTTAAATAGCTCCAGAGACAGTGATTCTACCCTGGGCAGTCTGATCCAGTGCTTGACCACCCTTTCAGTGAAGACATTTTCCTTATATCCAATCTAAAATGGATATTATTGCTGAGTTATTTTCTGTAATGCTGCATCAGAGCACTGTGTTTCTGCTTAAATCCTGCCTTACAAATCAACAGAAAGGTAAGAGGACTTATAAAAAAAGCTGTTTCTGATCACACTAAAACCCAAAAGCCTGAAGAGCCAACAGACCTGAGCATTTGTCTACAATACATGTCCAATAGTCAGCACCAGTGACAGTGCCATAATTCATACACGGATCCAGTCTCCAGTCATTTCATCGGGTGGCATTGAAACTCAGTACCAACATTAAATTTAAAATAAAAGTTCTGTCAACAAAAAATTCCCTCAACTGTCTTTGCAACTCTTTAAACTACTGAATAAAGTTGACTTTGTACACAGCAGTCTCTCTAGGAGAGTTTCCTGCTTCCAGTGAAAGGCAGTGTTTGTTTAATTTAATCACTTGGTGTAAGCTATGGACATGATCTCTTTTGTCTACAGAGGAAGATTTATTTCGCCATGTGTTCGCTTGGAGTTGGTTTACTGAGTCAGTGCAGCAAATGAGAAAAAAAAAACTAGAAACCCCCTCCTTTAATGTCTTCTGTTTCAGCACTATTAGTAATCCTCACAGGTGAAGACTGTTTTAATTATTTTTTTAAAGGTATAGATCTTATTAAAGATAGTTCTGAGCAATATCTTCCAATTGCAAGCAGCACTGGCAAAGTTTGGATTCAATCAGAGCTTTGCAGCTGGGGCCCACATCCTTTTCTTACCTTTTGCAGTATTAACTTATATCATAAAAAGGACATTAAGGACACTGTGTGTTTCAGAGGAGATAATTTATTTCCTGAATTACTTAAAAAAAGTTGGGCTTGAGCTCACACCCTCCAGACAAGTCTATACTAATTAAATCACTGCCAGCCAAGACCATAATAGGTACAGCTTGTACTGGTCTTCCTCTCAGGTCTCACTTACACCACCAGGTTATCTAGCATAAGGCAAACCTCAGTAACAGCCCAGAGGTACTGCAAGGCTGAGGTTTGGCATTTTTGTTTAAATCTCAAAGACTTTTGACGTGTTTTGCTGTCTCACAGGTGGCGAGCAGGTACCCACTCAGCTCAGGGAGCCTTGACAGTGGCTCAGTGGCCCATTTGTAGGTGCCTGTTTTAAGAGAGCTTCAGGCTCCACTGAGGATATTAACTGGATCTCCATCAAGAGGAGCAGGCACCTGCATCCCCATTCAATCAGCCAAAAAAGTGCTTGCATTTGGAGCAAAACCCCGATCTTGGTGAGCAGTGATACAGCTCAGAGTGCCTGAGCCAACTATTTCAGCTGAAAGTTCTTTACGGAAATGCTCATTTTTCAGTCTGCATTTGAACATCCTACTGCAATAAAAGTTGGGTCCCTGATTAAGGTTCCTGGGCACTAAAATAGTACAAATAAATAATAACAATATAAACACATTATAAGTTCAGGTGTCTGTGTCCTTGCTGCCAGAAAATTGTTCAAGTCCAGAAGGGAAAAAAATATCCAGAGTTTCTATTCCATGGCTTAATGACGTTGCAAGATGAACCATTTCTAAAGGTCACTGGAAAATAAATGGACTTTTTGGGGGTGCTGACCAGACAACATGGAGCAACATGGAGAGGTTCACCACCACAGCTGATTTGGAAGGAAAAATAAATATTGAAAAATATTTTTATATTATAATTTGGTTTCAGTAGGTTTATGCAAAGAGAGACAAAGGTAAGGCTACCCTATTGTAGCAAAACATCCTCAGACTAACAGGGAAATTGCCTCCGAGATGCTGCTTCAGGGTCTGACACTTAAATTATCTCTTGAATGGTCCTTGAGAGCTTGACTGACTCATCTCAACTGCAGTTCATCACAGAATCACAGAATATCCCCAGCTGGAAGGGACCCACAAGAGTAGCCCTTAGGTCAGTTCCCTTGCACAGCTACCTGATCTTCTGTGGCTTCTCAGCTGGACTGAGCACGACAGCAACAATTTTTCTTGACAAAGCCCAATAATAACTTCAGAAGATCTTTCCTGTGTCCTTCAGCAACAATGAGACTTCTAAAGCTCCTGCATCAACTCTGTCCTTTTGTCCATACAGGTACCAATGTGGGGAATCATGTCAGAAGACAAAAGCAGACACAAAGTTAAAATTGCAGAGGAAAGGGAGACTATTTTCATGTCCTAATCCAGTTTATGTGCAGCCAACTCAAATCAGTTGGCCCTCAGCACCATGGGGACAGTGCAGAACAGCTGACATAGGTTTCCATACATAACTTGAATGAATATCCACGTAACTACAGTATAAGGAAACCACTTTTCTTCCTGAGTATTTTTGGGGTATAGTCTAATTAAGAAAAAAAAAAAAAGAAAATAAATGCTGATAAAATGCTTTAAAAATCTAATGCCACAAAAAGTGCTGTTAAGTTGAAAAGTAGTTTTGTCACAGAGTGAAAGTAAGCATTTTCTTTAAAGAGAAATATGGAAATGTGCAGTAATATGTCCAGAACAGAGTGCCACTGCAGGAATAGGAACAATATTTTACCTTCCGTGCAGTTAGCTTGGAGGAAGAGTCAATTTAAGTATCTCTTGATGGGGCTAGAATTTTGTGCAGTTTTAATTAACATAAAATTTGCTAACACTATTTAGCTTGTGCAAAAAGGAAAATGGCTTAATCCTATGTCAGCAATTTTCTCAGATACATTTATAAAATTGCTAACCCATGCATATATATGTTTAATTTGCAGGGAACCTGAGCTGAGAAAGTGTGACCTTACTGTCAGGTATCTTAAAAATAATACATGGATAAAAATCTTCCTGCAAAATGAAGGGGAAAGAACAACCAACCAAACAAACAAACAACAAACAAACAAAGAACATAAGAAAAATAAAACAACACAACAAAAGCAGGGAGTTGCACTCAATGATCCAAGAATTCAAGAAGCATTTGGACAATGCTCTCAGGCATATGAAGGGACTCTTGGGGCATCCTATGTAGGGTCAGGAGTTGGACTTGATGATCCTTATCAGTTCCTTCCAATGCAGAATATTCTATGGTTCTAAAATATTTTAAATCCATTAGAAATACTGTCTTCATTCTTGCAGGCTGCTGCTGAAATACTTGTAAACTAGATCCTGTACCAAATAAAAAAAGTCTTAAAATATGTATCAAGTGGTGTTTTGCAGGGCAAGGTTCCCAGCTGGACACAAGGGACTTCACCTGCACAGGGTCTCAAGCCCTTGGATTGCCTCTCTGACATCCTCCACAGACATGTGAACAACTCATTAAAAACTCCTGCCACACAAACCATATCTAGATCATTTCTCTGGATTACAAGAGCACAGATTGCCAGGGCAAATAAATGAGCAATCAGTATCTGCTGTCTAGCAGTGTGCTGTTCGTTCCAATACATCACCAACAGCTGTAGCAAGGGAAGCTCATCACTCTTCCCCAAACTCGACCCAGTACTGAAACAGAATCCTAAAGCCAAAGTCCAGTTTGTTAATTTACTATTGAAAGGGGAACAAATGAAGTGCTCAGTTTTATTCTGAGAGGTCAGCTCACCATGAGGTTGTATCTTTCCAGCTTGAGGATATCCCCATGAATATTTTTCTTATTGCAGGGGTGACCCTACAAAGTGATTTAGGTCTGCTGAATTTGTCTGCAAAGTTAGCAAGAAACTAAGTCAGAGGTGTCAGTGTTATTATAACACAGGGCAGGATGGGCTGATCTGAGGTGGAGCTAAATCCTCTCTTATGATTCTTAACATAAACCACAGTATTTTGCCCTTATGATATTATGGTGCAAGCTGGAGCACTAACTTGCCAAAAGCTTTAAAACAAAGGAGCTAAGGGGTCATTAACTGAAGACATCCCCTTTCCTCACAAAACACGAATCAGTGATTTCCCTCTGCAATGATGCTGCTCTAAGCACAGACTATGGGGAAATCTCATACAAAACACCTCCTTACATCCCTGTTCAAAGATGTTGAAAAACTGTAGAAGGTAAAAACAATTACTTGCAGACAGACAGACTTCTCTCAATCACAAGAGAAATTATTTAGTTCTTAAAAGGAGAAACATAAGCTTCATAAATGGTACAGAGGAGATCACACCTGCTGCATAGTTCCAAATCCTCTGTTGCCACAAAACTCTGGTTTTTTTCCACATATTAAATGAAAATGAAGAAATTATTGCTTACCTGAGGGCCAATCAGACCATTGATTCCTGGGAATCCTGGTTCTCCCTTTTTACCCTGCATGTTCAACAGAAGAGAATATATTAGAGACCAGACCAAAAACTGCTATTGGTTTTCCAAAGTCTGTTACCTCCAAACTGGTAAACCAACATAATGTGGGTACTCAAAACACAAAAGCTAAAAATGAAGACAGCAGGCACGATTTGGGAATGAAACTCCAGTTGTCTTTGACAATCCTGTATCTCCAAACTGTGACAATAGTCCTAAAGTTGAGGGTTGCTCTCATGCACATTGTGCCATCTCCCATTGCCTGCTACCTGGCCTCTCCCTACAGACAGGTAAGGAAGTCACAGTGCTGAGATGCAGCCAAGGGAGGTGCCAAGTGTAGACATGGGCTGAGAGGTCAAGCAGTGTCCCTTTAGTCCCCTGCACTGCTTCATGCATTAAGATAGAAAATAATTAGGAACTTTGGTACACGGTTGACTAGAAAAGATTCACAATCTCTAAGATGGGAAGTAGGAATCTGTGAGGCAATTGTAAATAAAGGTGGCAGTAGCACCAAGGGGCAGAGCTCACTGACTTCTCAGCAAGTAAAAACCATCCCTTCAGGGGAACCAGGGAAATTCACTGGTGCAAGAGAAGGACAAGCCAAGACCTGGAGTATACTCTTGAGACAAGGTCATCTGTAGGGATGCTGCATCATCTCTGACTCTATGGGTTTGACTTCAAATAATTTAGAAGGAAAAAATCCTACATGAGAAAAATGAGGAAGAAAGGATGGAGAAAGCACTGGAGTTAAGGCAGAGGTTGGATTTGTTTCTCAACCCAACAGGTGACATGCTATGTTATTTTAGGCAAGTCACATATTTTATAAAAATGATCTGTTCTTCCCTCATGTGTAACAGACACTGAATCATTAATATTTTTGAGGCTGTTAGTAATATAGTAGGAGGGTACAAGAAGAGTCATGTAAATATCTGAGAAACAGACATTTTTTCCCTCATTTCTTCTCCAGACTGATTTTCTTTTTAGAAGGAAAATATAATTAAGGAAGTTTCATGCCCCTGATAATGTGAATGGTCATATAGATGCTTAAAATTCATATATAATATTTTCCCTTTATTTTTCTTTATTGAAGTATGTGCAGAAACATCTATGAACAATAACCTTTCTGCTGACTTAAACGAATGAAAAATCTAAACCATCAAAACCAAAACAAGTTTTCATCATATTTTCCTCAGTTGTGACTGAGATTTATTAGCTGGTGTGTCAGAATCAGTTATTTTACTTATTTTTCTCATAAAAAAATCCCCAACAACCCTCCACCCCAAAACAATGAAAGTCAGCGGTCATATACAGAATTTAAGAAGAATATTAAAGGAGTGATTATAGGGTCCTGAGGTATCAGAAGAAATCTGTAATCATTTTCAGGACTCAATACTAATAAAAATTTGAATTATATACTCCAGCTATTCATAAATGTTCCTTCTACTTTTCCAACGTCCATAATTTCTTTTCTTGTCAAAGCAAACAAGAGCCCATTTTTAATCTGAAGGACTCCTGTCACCACATGATTTAACAAATGCTTTCTAGTTAAAGATGATCATTTTGCCAAGGTTGACTATGCAAACAACACTGTTAAAATACTCAAATAAATAAATAAATAAATAAATAAGTTTATGAATAAAGTACACAGGATGTGGTGTGTGGGGCCAGACATGGGAGATAGCCGCCTCCAGCTTCCTATCCATGTGGGAGCTACACGTCAAGGTGGCCACTTCCAGAGTTACAACACTGAAGCCAGAACAGAAAATCACAGAATCATGGAATCACAGAATGGGTGAGGATGGAAGGGACCACAGTGGGGTCATCTGGTCACCCCTCCCTGCTCAAGCAGGGTCATTCCAGAGCACAGGCACAGGATTGTGTCCAGACAGATCTGGAATATCCCCGGTGAGGGAGACTCCACAGCCTTTCTGGACAATGCATTTAGTACTCAGTCACTGCACAGGAAACAAATTCTGCCTCATGTTCAGGTGGAACTTCTTGTGCATCAGTTCCTGCTTGTTCTTGTCTCATTGCTGGGCACCAGGAGCAGAGCCTGGTCCATGCTCTGAGCCCTCCCTGCAGACACTGACAGACAGGGACGAGGCTCCCTCTCAGCCATCACTTCTCCACACTGAACAGGCCCAGCTCCCTCAGCTTTTTCTCATGAGAGATGCTGGGGTTTTTCTCTGAGGCTTGGTCCCAGGAACAGAGGTAGATTTGTTATCAGGCACATAGGTGTACCCTGAACCCAGGAGTTCCCACTGTTTACTTTTATTATTATTATTAATAATATTATTATTATTATTGCTTATCTGCCTGATTATGTACATTAAACATCTTAAATATGGAGAAGGACATTAATTAAATGTTACTATATTATAAATATATTTCCATTAATTTTCTTTTCATAAGATTATTCTTACTACCCTATGAGACTGCTGTATTATTTTTTGCTATGTACTGATTGTACCTTGTATCTTGAAACGATTTTATCAACAGAACTTTATAGAACTAAGCTGCAGTCCAGCACAACAAACTCAAAATGGTCTAGATAGCTCCTACCTCATGCCTCTGTGGGAAGTACTGCTGCAGGATAAATGCTTTCTCTTGGTCTCTTTCTGAAATTTTCATTACTTGAATGAACTTGTAACACTTAAAAAAGAGGCAAATTCTTGAAAACCAAGTGACTGAGTACACTTCACAAGAACCCTATGTTTAGTCTGTACTGGCTACAGAACTGCATGCTTCCCAGGAGCATGTCACACGTCTGCACCTTTTGTGTCAATCAAGAAAAAAATTGGTTTTATTTCCAACAAATATTTCAGTAGATCAGGTATCAAAGACTTTAGAGCAGAGTCAAAGCACTTCAATTCTCTTCATTTTGACAGAAGAAGGAAAGGAAGAGGAAAAAAACCCATAAAACCACCCTAAAAGTGAAACCAGACTCACAGAGTTCTCCTTTTTCAGGTAGTTTTAATAAAATGAGGACAGTATTGTCTGTCACTCAAAGGTCTTACAGGTCACAAGAGAACAGCAAAGCATTTTTCTTCACACAGTGTGCTCCTAATGTGAGGGTATCGTTGTCAAAATGCAGACCTCAGGTGCCAGGCACTTCTGACCAATAAAATGAACACAACCCAGTTGCTTGGTTCAGGTTGGAATTGTTACCTCCTGCCCCCAGACAGGATCTGTATAGATCCACCAACCCCAGGACTTTGATTCATCTCAAGTATTCTGTCATTGAATAATGGCCTTTAATTAAAAAAATGTATCTATTCATCTAAGATGCCTGGTGACTAATAAAGACCCTTAGGAGAAGTCTAACTAGCTAGACACAACAGAGTCGAGGGAAAAATTCAAAGACAGAACAGATCAAATGACATCTATAATCAAATGATCATTAACAGGAGCATTTTCTGTCCTGTTGCAGATCCTGACAGATCACTGTCCTTTACCCACCTAATATGCTCTATTAATCTTATTCAAGAACCAACATTTCACAGCAGGCTTTAAAACCAGGGTAATTACTAATTTACCAACTTGTGAGTAAAGCACTGCAGAGCTATTTTCTAAAGCTATATTTTCTACGGACTGAGAAATTACAAGAAAGTAAGTAAATGCCCTTTTCCACTGAGGCATTGACTAAAGGCTGCATGCACAATCTTCCCAAGGAGAAGATTCCTAAAAGTCATGCTTACAACTAAATTTAATAGCATGCAATCCAATGGACACGCTGCAGAAAACCTCTTAGCAAGGTGTGTAATTCTTCCCTGCACTGTTGTTTGCTCATCACCATCCTATGCTCACAGGTTTTCACACTGGCTGATAACAGCACTGGAGCTGACTCAAAGCACTGCAGGCAAACCCCATGTTCTCCTTTAAGAAGTGACCTATCATCAGGTCTCTGGGATTTACTTAAAAAAGTACTGAAAGAGCAGTACTGAGATCCAAGTGACTACCTCCAAAAAGGCCAAGCAGGTATCTCACTTCTATTTGTTGTCTCTCTTGAGGGCAGAGAGGCCCTGCAGAGAGACCTTGGCAAGTGGACCGGGCAATTACCAACTGTACCAAGTTCTGCAAGGGCAAGAGCCAGATTCTGCACCTGGGATGGGGAAAGCCTGGATGTACATGAGGAATGAAAGGCTGGAAAGCAGCTGTGGGAAGAATCTGGAGGTCCTGGTCAATGTAAAGTTGGACATGGGTCAGCAGTGGCCTGGCAGCCAGGAGGGACAATCCTGTCCTGAGGGGCATCAGACACAGCATCACCAGCCAGGCAAGAGAAGGGACTGTTCTGCTCTGCTCTGATCTGCACTGGAGCAGCCTCACCTGAGTCATGGGGGCAGTTTTTGGGTGCCACAATATAAAGCTACTAGAGAGTGTCCAAAGGAGGGCAGCAAGAATGGCCTTATGAGGAGTGGCTGAGGACACTCGGTCTGTTCCACCTGGAGGAGACAGGGGTGACCTCATTGTAGTTACCACTTCTTTGTGAGGGGAACAGGAGGGGCAGGTACAGATCTTTTCTCTCTGGTGACAGTGACAGGACTTGAGGAAACACCATAAAGCTGAACTGGGGAAGGTTTAGGTTGGATATCAGGAAAACATTTTTCCCCCAGAACGTGGCTGAGCACTGGAACAGGGAAGTGGTCACCAGGGAAGTTGTCACAGCACCAAGCCTGACAGAGTTCAAGAAGTGTCTGGACAGTGCTCTCAGGAACATGGTGGGATTCTTGGGGTGTCCTGTGCAGAGCCAGGAGTTGGACCCAGTGTTCCTTGTGGGTCCTTTCCAAATCAGGATATTGTATGATTCTATATTGTCTAGTGAGATGTTCTTCCTAAGAACAGGCTGAAGCAAGGAAAGGCAGGTTCAGAGCATGAGTGTCATAACATCAGGGCCACTATGAAATTTACCTTTTAGCAGTACTTAAATACTTAAGACATAAATCCATGTCAGAGAAAATCTAACATTTTTTCATACACAGGAAAACTAAGCTCCTGGCGGAGAATGGTATACCAGCTACCATTTTTGGGAACCCTCTTTTTGAGTACAGACCAAACAACAGAAACCAAAAAGTATTGCAAGAATCTTTACACTCATTTGATTTCCAGGACAACAAAATTGCTCTGAAATTTCAAACAGACCCCATTTGTAGCGGTTCTGCACACTCGAAGTCGTATCAAGAACCCCCCTGGCAGTAAGGAGCAGATATAAATACAGGAGAGAACACAGCAAGAAAGAACCTGTGCTGCATTCCACCTGTTGACTCCAAGAGGTACTAAAAGTTCCTGCACCATAAATAAGGAGTATAGGAAAGGAACTGGGCCTCAGGATTCTTATATAAGTAGAAAAGTACATGTAAGTTGGGTGAAAGTAGTAAACCTTTTTGAACAAAGCTGTCCTGAGCCTCTTGATACTCAGTTTTAATAAAAAAACAACTCACCCTTTGACCTGGCAAACCAGGGACTCCAGGCTTGCCTTCCAGACCAGGCTCTCCCTTTAAAAGCGTAAAGATTTAGAAAGTTAACAGAATAAGAAAAACTAGTGAACTATATAACAACTTTCCATCTGATTTGTGCTACCATTACTGCATGGCTACCTAGACAACTCTTACCTGATAATTATGTTGTCCTGTGAGCAGAAGAGAATGAGTAAACAAGACAGAGAAAAGTGACAATGCCCTGATTAAATACAGAGCACACAATTATATTTAAATTACATTATTCAAACCAGATTTACCTAAGTAACACATCTTCACAATGCCATCAATTTTACAAAAGCCAATCAACAGTGAAACACAACAAGCAATTCAAAAGAGAAGAAACACAGAGTGTTTGCAAATGAGGCACCAGTGACAGTCTGAACTGAGACATCCTGCAGAGCTGGGTCATAAAGTATTACTGGAATAGGCTACAATTTAAGTCAGAAGTAAGAATGTTGGCATGTACAAACTGGTAAAAATTGTGTTAAAATATAAACACACATACCCAATTCTTAGTTTTCATCCACAAAGTATTTTAACCACGACCTTGTGGCATAATGCCAACCCCTTTGACAGCAACTATTCCCCGACCTTCATGACATGACAGCTCACCAGTTACCAGTCAGTGCCTCTGAGATGTGCTGAATGCCCATACAGCTGTTCAGGACATTAGAAATAGAAAACCAATCAGGGTCTGCATGGCAACAGCCTTGAGGCAAACTCTGCCCATGTCCTGGTTGTCACCTCCCTGTGTTCAGACAGGCCATCCACAGCATGATACCTCCTCTCAGCAACAAAGAAAACTGGGGGCTGTGGGCACTGTTTAAATATTTTAGAGCCTGAATAACATATAAGATTTCCATATGCCTCACTCCAGCCAGGGTTTCAGCTTCTGAAATTGCAAGCAGTGAGAGAAACAACTTACTGGAGGTCCAGGAAGTCCAGGCTGGCCTTGTGGTCCCCGTGGCCCAGGTTTTCCCTACAGGAATGTTTGGGTTTTTTTTAAAAAAAAAGTGTTAAAATATCTTTATGAAAATGTGCATGGGCATATTAGAAATGTTGTCTGTCTTTACAGAACCTATACTACCCCTTTCCCCACAAGTCCTGAAGAATCAGTGCAGAGACCAGCTGGTTTTCTCCTCAATCTCTAGCTACTCAAGTTATCAGCACTCACTAGACTGCAGACAGACTGATCCACCCACACTTAGCAGGCACTTATCCATATTTGGCTCTTTGATTTTCAAAGGCAGTAACTCTACTGAAGACATTGGGATATCCTGGATATTCCACTAAAGCATTCCCTGTTGGGGTTTGGTGGTGAAGAGCAATTTTTGCATAAGCAGCTTCTACCAGCATTTCCCCCAAGCCTGCAGAGCTCTGAAGGGCTTTAAATTATCATTTTTATGATGTATACCATTATATTAAGTAACAGCTAAATGAAAATTGCACATCTACCAACACAAAACCAAAATTTAAATATATATGTTTTTATACATAGGACTAACAGACTGACACAATGGATATGTCCCCTCTGTTTGAGTACCCAAGTTCAGAGACAAATCAGGCATAAAAATCAAATACAGTTTAATATTAAAGTTAAAACATCCCTGTCCTTAAATAATTGCCTATCTGACTCTACAATTCATACTTCTCATTCATGTAAGATTCACTGCATATGAAAGGGACATTGTCCTTTTTCCTTTCTTGGTTATTTTCTCCACTGTAAACAGGAAAATTTATTTCTCAATGGCCTGATAATGCTTCCATCCACCTTCCCTTTAAAGTACCATTTTAAAGAGAAATCTAACCTAGCAGGCAACAGAATTACATTAAAATATCCTTGCAATGAAAGAAGAGATATTGAGTTTCTCTTACTTCCTCTCCTTTTAGGCCTTCAGTGTGCACCTGCAATAGAAATGCAGAGTCATAAAGGATGGAAAGAGTAAACACAAGGCAGAAATACAAGGCCAAATATGGGCCCCCACAGGGTATTTTTCTCCTCTTGATGTTTCTTCAAGTTCCATGATGACTCCTACAGCTCCTCAAATCCTGTTGCAGGCTGGGGGATGCTTTCTATTGAAAGAGCTCAGACTGACACAAGGTTTGCTCACCTGTGAAGTGATTTGGGTGGCTGTATAAACAGTAAGAACTTAATTCATTATCTTATCATATAAACGAGTTAGCAAATTCCCCAGATCTTGTTTTATTCTAAAATACAAAGTTCTATGGAATGCAGAAGGCATCACACAACAAGCAGACTGGCTTTGGATATGCCCCACCTGTTAGGCTCATTTTCAGGTGTTAATACATCTTTCAAAATTTCTTGGTAACTACTGTCCCATAATTAACATCACATTTGAGCAAGACAGAAAAATGTTCTTACCCAAATAGGGTGTTTTTTCATGGCTTAATTTTTCTAATTACTTTACTTTCTACCACATTCTGAGTAAGGCAATTGCCTGCTGACTTCCCCATGATTACCAGGGAGCCTCTCATTCTTGCCTTTAATTAAAGAGTGCTGTTTCCTAATTTCAATCCTATTTTTTTTGGAAAGTAAAAGGAATACACCCTAACTGATTTGTTACCAGCCCATACTGAACTCAGTTCTACACATTTCCTCTGCATACTTAGTGGTAGCTCTTTCTCCATTCACTTGGAGATGACCTCTTCATACAGACAATACTAGTCTCTGGACATCCTTACATCCTGGTCAGAGACGTCTCTGGTGTCAGCGAAGGCACTGCTGATGGCAGAGGGATGCACAAAGGACATTAATTGAGTGCCACAGGAAAGATAAACTCCACTCTTCCGTTTTCTCCATTTAATTTTTTTCATCAGTGCTTTCCTGATTTCAGCACATCAAGTCCTAGCTGTCTTATATTCCACCAGGACAATTTCAGATATCAGCCAAGGAAAGATCATTCCCTCTCATCAGAAACTTTTTCTTCTCCTGCCCCAATTCTTACATTCAGTCCATGTCAAAGAGACTCAGCTACTCAATACTGAAATTTCATTTGCTTTTATAACTTTCACAGGCTCTATGCACCAAAGGCCACTCTGAATCAACTGTCAGAAACCACACAGTCCTGTCACAGTATTGCTCTGTCTGATGCACTTGATGCAATGCTTTCATTGCCTCAAGTCCTGATCTTCATCACACTTCACAATCCCCCAGAATTGTGGCAGAGCATCTCTTCATTGGCACCTGTCACATGCCTTCTTCTAAAGTCTTCACTTCTTAAAACTTTAAGAAAAAGAACAAACCAAAAGTATTTAAGAACATCTCTCAGTTAAGATCCTCCAACCCTGCACTTCCACTTTCTCTTCTTATGCAATAATGCCTACAAAGTTAGGGAAAGCTAAAAAAAATATTCTTACCAAAGTGCCAGGCAATCCTGGAAGTCCTGGTTCACCCTGCAGGAAAACATGAAAGAAATGAAAAAACATACACAGAACACAACATGGCATAACACAGTGCAAAATAAAAGCAACATCCTGAGCATGTTTTCCAACTGTTGTTGTACATTCTTATTTTCAATACCATCCCATAATTAATAGATCCGGGACAAAAAATGTCAATTAACTCTGTTTTCTATGCTCTGCAAAAGAATGCATGCAGGAACTGGTTGTGGTCTGTGTTACTGTGATGATTTTACACTCATTTTAATGACACTCAGTGACTTAAAATGAATTATGCGCTTGGATGCACAATAGCATTAGATGTGTGCTTCAAAAAGTCTTGTGTTGGCTCTGTACACTTACCACACAAACAGACTGCTAGCTGTGTACATCCCTAAGAGACCCCAAGGGAATGGATATTCAGGAGGTCAATATGGTTTTGTTTGCTAGTGACCAAAATAACTTTGGAAAAAAAGTGAGAGATGGTACCATTTTCCCCAAGTCATTTTACAGAGCGAATCATGACACAGTTTTTCCAGGACACTGGGATGCTACACCCTCCTTCTATGATTTATTGCCATCTAGGCTATCAATTTGTTCCAGTTCATTTTTCTTCAGCGATGTCAACCATTTATTATGCTTTAAGACTGTGCATACAAAAAGTATACCCTTTACTTTAGGCACAGACGGGTGTACATAGCTTCCATCCACACTCTATTTATTCATAACTCATGTTGGTCTCTGAATGACCCAGCATATTTTTCATATTTTTTTTATCTTAAGTCAAATTACTATTTGTTATTTATTCAGAGCTTCATAGAATGGTTTGGGTTGGAAGAGACCGTGAAAACAGAATCACCGGAATATTAAGGTGCCCACCAGGCCTTTGTGACCTGCAGTTGCATCATGCCCAGAGGCCATTGTGACACGGGTCTGTGAGGTAACCCAGAGGGCTCTTACAGGGCCAACCCCCTTGTGTGGCCACTCGCAGGAGAGCAGCTCTCTGAGGAGGCAGCAGCTTCTCAGGAGGTAGCAGCTCTCCCAGGTGCTTTTGGCCAGTGTTCATAAAAGCACCGCCAAGATGTCGAAGAGGCAGCAGGCAAATGCCCGCTGCCAACCCCGTGAGGGGCAGTCGCTGCTGTGCAAGCGGCAACAGGTGAGGGATGGGGACGGAGGGAGAGGCTGGAGGGGGACTTAGGGGAGGGCTGTGGGCAGAGACCAGCAGCCAGGCCTGGCACCAGGCCCTGCTCTGGAGAGGCGCTGCTGCTGGGATGACCCAGGTGCAGCAACGCACCGGAGGCAGCGAGCGCAGCGGGGAACCCAGCCCAGCCTGCCGGCTGTGGCCGGCACCTGCCTTCACACCAGGGCCATGCCAGCATGCGGGGAGACAGCGTGCCCACACGGCTGCCTCCATCCCACACCTCCTCCTGCTTCCCACAGGTGACCCAGAGGCAGCCGCAGGCAGCTCTGCAGGTCACCTGGACAACCATCACACCCCTCCACACCAATGGACTGCCCCCCAGACCAGCTACTTCAGGGAGCCCCCTGCAACGTTACAGACAGGAGGACAGCCTGGAGGGCGGGCACTCGCTGCCCTGCAGCAGCACAGTCACACGGCCACAGAGATTGTCCGTGTCAGACTTGCCGCCTCTCCACGGCCCTCCATTGACTGTGGCACCTCAATGCCAAGAGCAAATGCCAAGAGCAGCCTCAGCAAGGGTCAAGCTGCCCCCTCTGCCAGCAGCAGCAGCAGCAGCAGCCTCTGGGTTTTTACCCAGACGCAGAGCACAGTCTGGGGGCCCCCTGGCCAGCAGCCACCGACAGCTTGTGCCACCTGCTCCATGGGGCATGATGGCTGCTGACAGGGCCTGGGAAATGCCTTTCCCAGACTGCAGCCCTGCTGCTGAAGAGCTCTGGAGAGGGTCAGCGGCAAGGCAGGGCCATCGCCTGGAACCCCTGCGACCTGCAAGGGGCGTGCCACTGCGCACAGGGACCCAGCCTGCTGGGCAGCACCTGGGACAGAAGCACACTGGGACAGAAGAGCTCACTGAGGTGCAGGAAGAGCACGGTGGCCACACCTACAGAGACCTGCTCAGACGCCTCACCCCAAGCCTGTGTGAAGACAGGTGCATCAACTTCACCTGCACTCAGGAGCACTCAAGTGTCTGCCAAGAGGTGGATGCAGAGCCCCAGGTGATGCCCAGTGCACCCGGCTTGACCAAAGACTCCACAGCAGAGACTGGAAACTCTTCTGAGCTCCTCTCTCCTGCCTGCTCGCCTGCCTCTGAAATCCTGTGCCACAGTGACACTTCTCCAAAAGAGCCAGAGGAAAACTGGGAAGAGGATGAGCTCCCAAAAACAGAGGCTGCAGGAGAGGGGGGCAGCGACCCACAGAGTCCGTCACTTGACCTGTGGAAAGAGCAAGAGGCAGAGGCAGTAGCTCCTACCCTGGACAAAGATGCCTGGGATGAGGAGCACTGTGAGCTTTTCCACATGTCAGAACCTGAGGAAACCTCAGGCTTCTCATCGTCTTCCTCATCTGGAAGCCCCTGTGAGGAGAGGGGAACTCATCAACCACCCAAGCAAATGGAACACAGCAAGCTGCTGTGCACAGGCCCTGAGGATGCTTCAAAGCATCTTCTGAACATCAAGGCAGAGGAGCTGGAGAAGTTGGAGGAAGACATCCTCTCCTCCATGGATCGAGAAAGCTCGATCAAGACCCCCTGCAACCTCAGGGATCCATCAAGTCTCACCCTGGGGGCTGTTGCAGACCCCTCAGTGCCAAACAGCCTTTCCAGCTGGACCGAAGACTGCACAGGAGAGACCGGAAACTGCTCACAGCTTGTGCCACCTGACCTGTTTGCAGAGCTGTGGTCTCTCTTTAACACCGAGGATGCTCTGTCCTGGGACACTCGGATGGATGAGCTACTGGCAAAGTGGGAGGAAGAAGAGCTCCCCAATGCTGCAGGAGAGGGGGACAGCGAGCCACACAGCGCGTTGTGTCCCACCCTGCAAGACCAGGGAGCAGAGCCAGCAGCTTTTCCCACGGACAGCCAACCATGCGACGAGGGCCAAAGCGAGCCTCTCCTCACGGCACGGGTCAAAGACCCAGAGATGCCTGCATTGTGCACCTTGCCTGCCAATACCACGGACGAGGCCGGCGCAGCAGGC
>VXAC01007482.1:122152-139672 GCA_013399225.1 Rhipidura dahli | reverse complement strand
ATATATAACTCTTTTTATGCTGGAAACCTCCAGTAACTCTTTATATTCTTCTAGACAAAATGTTCAGCATACAGCTAGACAAGTCTGTAGTATACTGGGTGAGCAATTGACTGATGGGCCAGGCTAAAAGAGTTATTGCAAGTTAGAATACATCAGGCTGGCAGCCAGTCACTAATGGGTTTCCCCAGGGTTCAATTTTAGGGCTAGTGATTTTTAATTTTTTAAATTATCTTTATGCAGGAGCGTAATGCCTTTTTTTAAGTTTGCCAATGATACTAAATTAGGAGGAGCTGTATGCTCCCTCGAGGTTAGAGACACCTTACGGAGATATCCAAATAGACTAGAGAGCTGGGAAATCACCAATCATACAAAATCTATCAAAAGCAAGTACCAGAGTCTCCACTGAAGATGGCATAATGTTGGTTCTTCATGAAAACTGGAGGACAAGAGGCTGAAGGGCAGTGGTTGCTGGCAAGTTGAATGTTAGTCAGCAGTGTCACCTGGCATTCAGTGGGCTAGCCATGACTTGGGTGCATCAAACACAGCATGGAGGAGGATTCTCCCACTCCACACTGGTGCAGTCTCACCCACTAGTACTGTGTGCAGTTTTGAGTGGCCCAGTGGAAGAGGGACATCAAATTATTAGAGTGTGTCCAGAGAAGGGTGACCAAGATGATGAAAGATGTTGAGGTCAAGGTTCAAGAGGAGCATCTGAAGTGACTTGACTTGTTCAGCTTAGGGAAGAGAAGGCTAAGGGGTGACTTCATTGCAGTCTACAACTTCCTCAGTGTGGGACAGTGGAGGGAAAGGTGCTGATCTGCTCTCTCTGGTGACCAGTGATAGGACAAAAGGAAATGGGAATGAAGCTGCATCAGGGGAAGCTCAGATTGGACATTGGGAAAAGGTTCTTCAGTGAGAGGGTGGTCTGTCACTGGAACAGACTCTCCAGAGAAGTGGTCATGGCACCAAGCTTGTCAAAGTTGAAGCAGCATCTGGATGACTCCCTTTATTTGTAGATTGTCCTACAAGGAGCAAAGAGTAGAACTGGATGGTCCTTATGGTCCCTTCCAGATAATATATGATTCTATTATTTAATGTAGATTTATATATATATTTATTTATATGTAATTATATATATATATATATATGTATGTATATGTATGTACATGAAGTTGCCTGTTTTATCTTTTCTGACTATGGGAATTCAAAGAAGAAGCAAGAGTTGAACTCAGGCATGCCTGACTCACACAGCTCATTTCCAAGCAGTTTAGAATAGTCTCTCTTGAATAATTCTGGTTAATTTCTGAATTTATTTCCTCCTTCCTACTGATTTAATAATCTTTTACCCAATTAACCATCATCTTCTTGAAGCCAAGATGAAATACAACTAATACATCATACTAACGTATGATGTTTTCTTCTGTGTAGTAATAAAACACTTAAAATCTAATAAACCCGCTAAAATTAAGTCTGAATTCCTCCTTTCTGCTTACATTGATTTTAAATGCATTTCCCAATACTCAGACAAGCAAATATATCTTCCATCTCCTTTTCTTTCCATTGTTATCAAAATTGAGCTATCAGTTCTGTCAAAATACACATACTATAATCAGCAGTCAAGTATACAGCCCTTGTAGAAGTACTAAAATTATTTGGTCCTACATATCTATCCTAGCCACCATTTCTCTCAGATTTGTTATATGAAACTTATCCTTACACCCAGTTTGAATACATTAAAAACTCAATTTTGCTTATCTTTTGGTATGGGAGTTTTAATTTCAGAACCTTCAAGTAAACTTTGCTCTTTTAAATGCTTATCAAAATTCATCCAAAGCCCGACAGATATTTAGAGAGTTCGTACAAAGAACAAATCAATTATTGAACCAATGCACCTCTTAAGATCATAGAAAAGAATCAATTAGAACTGCAGAGAAGTTGATCACAGAGGCAAAAGGATACATGACAAGATCCAGAATTACTTCCTAGAGGGATGAGGATAAAACTGAGAAAGGTAATTGAGAAATATATAATTAAAATATTTTCCACAGAGGAGAAACTCCTTAATATCTCAGGGGTTTTTTTAAAAATCAAGCTATTTCTTTTGACAAATTTCAAAATAATTCTGATTCGAGGAGTCTTCCAGATAAGTCCAGCAAGTCCCGACAAAGGCAAAAATCCAGACTTTTGAGAATTAGAAGCTGAACAACTGATAGTCTTCTTCTTCAAAAATACAAGTAGGAAAACCCAGAACTTATGCATAAATATTTGATTCATAAAAGATTTCAAGTGGGAAAACTGCTCTTGAGGAGCTAACATCCAAATCCCATTTGCGACAGCAATTGTTCAGATTTTCTTGAATCATTGGGCTGGGAAAGCTCACAGCTGAGCTGTCAGCCAATGACTCCAGCAGATAAAAGGGGATGGGCCTTTCCTTCAATTTTTGACATTATTAGAAATAAATCATAAACAGGAAAAAGTACTTTCAGCTGGTATTTCTTCCCTAATTATTTGAATCATGAATTCAATGCTGATCACATTTGTAATGTTTTGCCATATGAATTATTTGGGTTGAAAAGGAATATATATAACATATAAAAACATATGTGTATATATTCTACATAAAAATATATATTATTAATATATACTTTAAATATATGTGAAACATAGGAAAAATGAGAAGCAAATGTAAACAGTGTCTAGTTTTTGCTGTATTTAGTCTGACTTATAGATGTTCTTATTATTTTAACAAATTTCTGCATGTTAGGAAATTAAAACCTGCAGCAAAAAAGATAGCTTCATAGCAGGCCTTTATAAATAATAAAACAAAAAAGAAAAATAAAATTGAAGAATTAAAAGGATAAGAATAAAAGGTGGAGCTAGGAGAAAAGGTGGTAGGATTCACAGATAAACCCAAGTTGGAATAAATGGATATGGTGAATGGTACAGAAAAATACATCATTTGCATATTAAAATTATCATTTGAGTAGAATTAGTTAATTCTTAATTAATCTTATAATCTTATTAACTCAATTCATGAAAGAAAAATACATTCAATTTGTTAAACTACTTTTTCCTCACATAGTACATCATGTTTTATACTGAAAAATTGAAAACTTCATGTCATTTTATTGCCATATTTTCATTTTTATAGTGTTTTCTTGCTGCAGTGTAAATGCATATAATTTCATTCTTTCATCTTTGCACAATTTTTGTGCTATGTAGGATGGAAATATCTTTTTCTTCCTAAGTGGCTAGTTTCAAGTATTTATGCTGTGTCCTTCATAAAAAATGTATGCTTAGATTTTACTGTGTGGTGTGAAAAGAGGCAGCAGACATTTGTTTAGAGTAAGAATTGAGCTAAGTTCAGCAAAATCTGGTTGTGAAAATGTGGCACTCTGGTACCAGTCCTGCATTTTCTCTGCTGCAGCACTGACAGCTTATTTGGCAGCTTATCCAATGTTCAGTCTAAATCCTTGGAGCTGCTGTCCTTAACAGAACATACCACCACTGGTGCATGTTAATGGGGTATCAGACTGACTGGGCAGTGAGTATTTGTGACTTTGATTTTCCAGTCATCTGCTTGCTGCTATAAAATATGAGAGAACCTTTTACAGCTTTTCTTGCTGGAGGAGACCATGCAGTTGGTTTCTCTAGCAAGTTGCAGCCTCTGGTGAGGTACCCCATAGTGCACAGTACTGATCTACACCTCCTCATCTTCTTCAGGAGACAGGTGGCTTCAGATGGCTCATAAGGATACTTCTGTTATACTGAAGGAGCAGTCATACAAATCTCAGCCTCATACATGCAGTTCTGAATTAAAACCACCAAATCTAATCAAGGCCACTTGAGAATCCATATTATATTTGACATGGAATGACAGCAGAGAATTAATTTTCAGCAGAACTAAGATAGCTAAGTATAACCTGGCCTTTTTTTGAAGACAGCTACCCTATGAATTGCAAACTATCCTGAGAACGGGGATTAGAAGCAGTGATCGCTTGCTAGTATCTGGCATTCCAACAGAGAGAAGATGTGAAGTCAACCAGAAGGCAAAGAGCTCCTGAGAGCTGGAAAACAGCAAATAACCTAGTTGCCTTTCCCACAGAAAACTTCCATCAATAAATTAAGAAGACTTTCCTAACCTTTTTTAAAGAATGGCAGTTAGCTTAAAAGAAAAACAGGCAAATTCTCTGATGTACTTATTTGGAACCAATTCATCTGTCTGTACAGTTGCTTAATGGCCCATTGATTTTAATGGCTCATTCATTACAGCAAGTACAGTGGAAGAGGAAATAGCTGAAGAGACATTTTCAAAGAGAACTCATTCTACTATACTGGAAGGAACAGGTACATACTTTCATATTTTAAGTCAGGCGACTTAGAGTTTTAGGATTTTTACTTACCTCCAACAATGCAAATAAGAACTGCATACAGAAAATTTTCTTGTTGATATAGAATGCAAGTACCTGTATAATGGCAAGGTTTGGAACAGTTGCTATGAAATACTGCTAAATATCATCTGTTTGGTCAGTAATAAAGATATCAAATATCTTTAGTGGGATTCGGCATTTACAAATGGTATAATTAGCTTCTCTATGCACACAAAGCAGCTTACCTGTATTCAATACAACAGGCCTTTAAAATTTAGGAGTAGCAGGTGGTTAGTATCAAAGTAAGTACCAGAGAATCACAGAATTGTTAAGTTTAGAAAAGACCTTAAAGATCATCAGCCTTCATGGTAGCACTACCACTGTATTTACCTCTAAACCATGTCCTCAGGTGTCACATCCATGTGCCTTTTGCACACTTCCAGGTATGGTGACTCTACCACTCCCCTGGGCCGTGTGTTCCAGTGTTTTACAACACTCTCCAGGAAGAAATTTTTCCTGATATCTGGTCTAATCCTCCTCATGAAATAAAGTGCTAAAATGTTAGACAGGTACAATGACATTTGCTTTGGTAAAGGCAGTTGCTGTTTTTCCCTCATGGTCACAGAATCATAAAGCAGTTTGGGTTGGAAGGGACCTCTAAAGATGAATTGTGCAAGTGAGTTACTGGAATAGAAGTGTCACTGATGGGAGACTGACTTGGGCTAGTGTCTGCAGGATTGTACCAATCATCTTGTCAAGCTCTCTTTCAGCGTCCCTAACCCTGTGGGGTCTGCTCACTTCCTCCCCGTTTCTCAACTCGGCTGCAGAGCTCCTCAATCAGCTCCTACCTCCTGTAGGCAAGGTTCAAAATTCGACTCAACTTTTGAAGTTTATGCCAAGTTTTCATTTTTCCTCCTTTTCTATTTCTCTGCACCATGCAGCATGAAAGAACTCAAAGCCTTTAAAGGTTACTTAATAAAATACGGTGTATATCCTCTCATTCAGGTGTTTGTATCAAGGGAGAAATAGGTTCTGTGGTAACTAGACAAGAAAGCTACACAAGTAATAAAAAATTGGACATTTGGGGCTTCACATAAAGTGCATAGTGATTTTATACAAGCAAAGATCACATAATTTTCTTTATATCACTCCTGGTTTATGCTGCAATAACTGCAAGGAAAATTCAATCTATATCATGATTTATACGCATATGACTGAAAATTATCAGGACAATGGTGGTCTGATCATTAAGGGACCTGAAAACATGAACAACAGGACACAGGTCTCACCTTCCAGGTCTCCATCCCACAATCCCCAGGTTGAAACAACCAAGGAAGCCCCAAGGGTGGCAGACCAAAAGTCTGGGTGGCTATGCAAGTTTCTGACAGGGGGCAGCTGAGACCAGCACTTCTGCATTCTCAGTGGGGCAGGGATTACAGCCCCAGGATGAGAAATGCTGGAAGGGGCTCTTTGGCCCATGGGTGCACCTGGAGAGAGGCCCCAGGTGAGGTTGGTCAGGGCCAGGCACTGGTGCACTCAGGTCCTGACAAAAGCAATGCGTGTCATGTATGGTACTTTAGGCTGCAGGAGGCAGCAGGAACTTAGATTAGATGGCTGTAAGGGGAACTTCTGAATGAAAAACCTGTGGCAAGAAAACCCTTCCCAAATGCCTGCCAAAGCAATTTCAGTCTCCCTCTGGCAACTGGACACAACACATGGGTCTAGATCAAACTGTGCAATTTTCTAAACTAATTATTGCATCTCATAAAGAATGCCATGAATAATCCCAAATACTAATTTTAGAAAGCACAAAAAGGTCTAATATTAGTGTTTTAAATTTCCTTGCCTACTTGATTTTTAATCAGACATTTCAGGACCATATGTGTTGGGTCAGGCAGAGACTTTTGCATATATGAGCTACAAGAGAACTCACTCTTCCATCTTCAGTAATTAGAATTGCCCTTCCTGGTCCCCAGCATTCCCCAGAAGCTGATGGCATAGTTAGGCCTTCATCACTCAACTAGGTCATCTTACTCTTCCATGTGGGAAATCAACTATTTTCTTGTCCTTCCTTGAAAAGGGAAACCTCATCCATTTATTATATTAGGAGTGCAGTTGCCTGAGAGTGTGCTTGATGGCACAGATCAAGTCATGCCAGGCAGAGCAATGTGGTTTATGTGACAGTGCTTCAGATTTTCAGTTGATTAGTGTAAACTCTGGGTACAAAGAAAGCATTCAATTTTCTCTGAGCCCTGGTCTTTCACTTTGCTTGCTGCTTCAACCACAATGAAGAATGCCCAACTCTGTAGATGTGTGGCAAGTTTCTTCCCTGTCTCATGAAGCTCCTTTCAACCACACATATTTACATCATCCCAGTTGAGACAGTCACTTCTCTTTTCACAGAGTGCTCTTACTTGATGAGAGCATAAAGTAGTCAGGCATCTTCCCAGGTGCCCCAAACCACACATTTTACAGCTGGAGAAGGAAACATGAAATGGCATGTGTATTTTTACCTCTCATCCTGACATTTTTAACTTGATGTGGGCAGGCAAGAAAGTGTTAAAGAAGCAGCTATTCATTTTAAACTTCTTAGCTTCACACACAAACTCAGACATTTGTATTATCCTAATAAATTTAATTTCCAAGCCAGTGCAACATTTTCAGACTGCATAAGCTTGTGAATCAAGCAGCAATGTTATTCCCACAGAGGTTAATTAGTGAATTCATATGAAAAATACCAAAATGATGGAATTGAAAGCAGCACCCAGCAGCTACGGTTAATGCTGTTACTGAGAGCTAAAGGTAGCGTGTAAGTTTGTGTTTTATTTTGTGTTTTACTAAGAACATCTGTCACACTGGAGCATGGGGATTCTGCTCCTTGTACAAAAGGATGCTTTTGTGTGCAGCTTGTCAAAATCTAAATTTTGTGTGTTTTCTTCGAGTTTTTGTGGAGAGTTTTTGTATTGTTTTTTAATATGTTTTTTACAATGTTTAATGTGTTTTCTTCACTTATTCTCTTCATCTGAACCAAATAAATACAGAAAGGCCTTCATCAAAGGCTCTATGATGATTTCCATCACTACTAGCAGGAATTGCTGTAAGCCTTATGTGTTCTCCATCTTATTTCATCAGTCATGTATGTTGCTGTGAGTTCTCTCGTAATAGCAGCAGAGTACATGCAGGGCAGCCAGTGACTGGGTACCTAGGCCTGTAAGCTCTAGCTGAGCCTGGACACCTGGAAAATACCTGTCTGGTTTTTCAAAGCAGTCTTGTTGCTATTGTGTAGCTGTAGCTATGTTGTTACAGTTTCTCTGGTAACAATGGGAGGAAAAATCCAGGTAGTTGTGACAGTGTTAGTAGTGTTTCTGTAAAGAAAAACAATGTAACTTTTTTCATCTGCCTGAGTCATGGAGCAAATTAATTACTGGAAGTGTTCAATTAACTATTCCTGAAGTTTGCTGTATATTTTTGTATTTGCATCATAAAAGTAAAGGATGCATTTCACTTATGGCAATACTGACCACAAAACTCAAATGGAAGTATCATTACCTTTTATTCCCTTTCTGTGAAATCTCTCCAGAGGTTTGTTCTCAACCACATCCATAAGAAATGACCTGAACATATTTTTTGTAACTAAAAAGATGCTGATTTCTAGAGGGAAGTTTGTTTTCTGGAGTCTTGGGTCAGGGTATGTGCCACATAATTAAGATAGTATATTATGGAGGGATAAATTGCACTATTTTGTTACCTTCTTGAACCAAGAAAACCCTACAAACTACTGTTTGTAGTACTCTGCACTGAACCACCCGTCTTTTCCACATGCCAGTTTGTGTCTGTTCATCAGTGTAAAATTAATGAAAGGAATTTATCTACCTAACAGTCCTCTCATCAGTGAGGATCAAACTTCAATATCTGCATTTCAAAAGTTCTTTTTATTGCTACAGTGAATAGTTTAGTTTTACTAGGGAGCAAGAAAATTTAATTTCCCCAAAGTAGCCACTAGAAAAGAGGACATCTGAGGAGAGGCATTATTGATCCACCAGGAACTGCTGGGGAAAAACCCATTTCTCTCCTGGAGGAAGTTAGTAGCAGCAGTAAATCCTTGGATTTTCTGGAATAATGTCAGTTTGCTACTGACAACCTAAGGTCAGACAAGCCTGCTCAGGATGTGAACGTAGTTTCTTGTCTCATACACAGCTTTTCAGTGTGTGGCAAAATCTGCTTTCAACCATTGTTTTACAACTACAAGTACTGGAACAGTTTCTGCAGACTAAGATAAACAAAATTTCCAAAGAGGAGAACCTTTTTTCCCCAAGGGCTTTACATTTCTGCACTGCCAGTTAAAGTGCTTTCTGCAGCTGTCTTGGAAGGCTGCAGCAAGTGCTGCCACAGGGGAGCCCTAGGGATTGTATTCAGCCCAACAGCTTCACCACAGCCTGCTTAGGACAAGTGTGACAGAGGAGGTCACAGAAAAGAAAGTGAACATCCATCTGATCATTTCCTCTGTCTGTCAGCAGCCAGGTTGTTTGTCTGCTTCAGCCTCCCAGACCTTATGAGGAGACAATTCATAACCCTTCAAAAACCTCACCTCTTCTAGACCACAGAAAAGTTATTTGTGTCAAGCCTAAGCAAAGGGGAAACATCTTCCTTCCCAGAAAGGCAAAACATCAGAGAAGCAAAAAGCTACCAGACTGTAGGAAGAGTATTCATGTGCAGGAATAAAATTTTGTCTCTTCCATATGAACCTTTGTGTCTTCTAGGTACATCCTTGCATCCAATTCTCATATCCTCTCCCTCCCTCTCTTCCTGGTATGGAGTTTACCAAAAAGGAGTTGAACTAGCAATAACACGTTAGATTATAATACATTCTGACAGTTAATATTCTACTTCTTGCTCCTAGTTTAAAATTTAAGCTTTTGTGAAAACATAAATAATGCTAGCTCCAAAGGACTCCTATTGCTTGATCAATTTTTCATTAGTGTGTGTATGGGGTAAAGGAGCCTGAGTCACAGGGATATATCTTTCACTGGTGGCCATCATTGCAGCTCCATTTATATCACAAAAATACTGTTTATTTACAGCAGCCTTGGATAACCCAAAGGCACTCTCATGATCCATTCTTGTATTTGCAACTTAGACAAATTTATCATGTACTATGATACCCACCTACTGTCAATTTTGCAAATATGGACTGGTTTAATTTTCACAAAGACTATCGACAATATTGTCTTGGATTCTAGAGACAGTGTTGTTAGTTGAAGGAGTCCTGACCCAGAGACTGCTGTACATGGAAGAGCCAGTGATCCACACTGTAGTTCACATGGACAGGCTGAGGCCTGCACTGAGCTGTGCTTTGTGTGTCCCATGGCTGTGGGAGTATCTCATCCAAATCATTGCAGATCGAGACTCACCACAGCAGAGGCTGCCAGCAGCTCCCACGTGGCATCAGCCACTATGCCACCTGCACATCCTTGCCTTTATCCAAAACTGCAGTCAGAATTTCTCACATGAATGTCCCTTTTATTTAATATGACTACTAGAGCTGTTTAAAGAAAATCCTGTGAGGTCCTGAATGGCCGAAATGAGATAAGCTTTCCATGGACAGTATCTGCATGGTGCACTGGGCTGTCATTGGGTGCCTAGGCATTGCCACTCAGTCCAGGATTCCCAAGCCTCCCCTTTACACTTTGAACTCTAAAAAATGGCATTTTAAGCAATACTTCACAGTATCTGAGTGCTTTTCTTAACAGGTTCATAAAAAAATAGCAGCAGCTGGTAAAAAAGACTAAGACCCTGTTTTAGTTTATGAGTAAAAATACCATTTAATGTTGCCACATATTTTTATAATGCTTTTCCAAATGAAAGTGTTATCAAGAGTATTAATTTTATTATTTAGAAGTCACCTACGTTTACAATTGCATCTGTAGGAATATTTTGCATGAAAATACTGTAATTAAACTCATCCTTAATCTCGATCAGTAGTTCACCTGAAAATATTTCACAATTTATCACTTAATTTTTTCTATTCTAAAATTCTGAACCTGTTTCTGTACCACATTGAGAAATCATTGTAGGTGTGGTGTTTTAAAGAAATTTTTCTCAAATGTCTAAAGTATCACTACAGCAAGGAAAAAAATGCTTTCTCAAAGTAATATCTTGATAATATAAATGAATTAATTTTTTATTTATTCCCTGTAGCAGTTCAGTTTACATGCACAGAAAATTTTCTGCATCATAAATACTTACTGGGACCACAAAATACTGCTTAAACAGCTCTTCAGAACTCATGGGCAGGTGCTTAACTACAAAATCAGGTTTTCTAGTTGTTTCCATGTTCTACAGCTGTGTGAAGCCAGCTGTCAGCAGAAGGATATTTTGCTCTCAGTATCAGTGCATTTACAAATGATGCACTAGTACAGATGGTGTGGAAGCTGGGCTCTGGATGCACACAATAAAAGAAATTCCAGTTCCCATAAATCAGTCTCTCTTCAGAGTGTACAGGTTCACATGCTATATACCTCTAAGAAATAATCATTATTCTGAGAAAACACCAAGTCAACTCAATAAGGTCTTGAAAGATACCACCACAGTTTTCACATGCTCCATGAAATCTTAATAAATATCCATTAATCCTGGATGAGCTCTCTAGGGGGTAGGTAGTAAATTAAAGAATAATACTCTTCCCCAGAGGAGGACCCAGAGGATTTAGAGTTTGCCAGATGATGGAGTAAGGGAGAAATTGTTTTCTGTGTGACTGGTTCAGTGACCTACTCCTGGAATAAGACTGGTACCTTGGAATTGCTATCTTCTTCTCCAGTACAGCTGTCACCAAAAGAGTCGAACTGGAGCCACTGGGACCAGGAATAGGGGAATGAGATCTGCAAGAGGGTATAGCAAGTTCTGCTCCTTCATCTCCATGCATCTTTTACAATGGTGCCCTTGAAATATTTATTAAATGAATGGTAATCACAGAAGCAAAACAGAAAACCTTGTTGTAGCCATTAGAAGGAATTGTAGCTTCACATTTTTGGAGGTCAGTGTCCATCCTGTCAATTTGGAGAAATCAGAAGACACTTCAAAAACCAAATTATTTGTAGAAAACAATAATGAACACTAATTTTAGATCTTTTTTGGTTTTGTATTTTAAAAACTCTTTCTCTACATACACTCAAATCCATCTATACTGGTCCACAAACATTCTAGTTAGCAAAATCTGCTCATAAAAAATTTTAACTCTAGTTTTATCCTAACATCAATATGTTTCAGTTAAAAATATTTTTTGCCATAAATAACTCAGGAAGGATAGATCTAATGTGTCAATACTTAGTAGGAGTTCAAGTTCTTTAATATCCTTGCTTGTGCTCTTTTGTCAGATATCTCTTCTGTAGACACCTGTTAAAACACATTTTAACAAGTTCAATGAGAATTAAAACTGTCTCTGTAAAAGTTTGTGGAGTGGGAGATGTTTCCAACTCACAGGCTTGGTAAAGCTTTCTTCAACCAATTCTCCTCTTCCTCCTGCAGTTGGATAGCAAGAAGTAAGATATAAGTCGGAATTCCACAGTACTATTTCTAGTAGCATCATATTCCTGCTAGATTTTACCTCCTGGAAACACTACAGTGAAAATTACAGACTCCATTTTAGTAAAGGATCTCATACCTGCTCTGTAGAAAAAGGACAACAGGAAGAGAGAAGCATCTAGATTAATTTACTTGCAATGATAGCACTTAGGTCAGGAAATTCAAAGAACCTCTTTCCCTACAGTTGCAGAATATTTTTTTTTTTTTTTTAATAGACTGTGACAGCTCTCCTCCCCCCAAAGGCACAGAGGTAGGGTCTTGCTGTCTGGGCAAAGAAACTAGTAGCTAGTGAAAGACTACTTATTTTATATACAACAATTTTGATTCTAAGATGATCTTCCTGTTTTGTTTCCTTGTGATCCACTGCTTGACTTAACCCCTACAAGTTCAAAAACCTCTTAAAAGGTGTGTGGTATGTGTGCACTTGCATAGAGGCATTTAAGTTGGGCCTCTGGTGAAGGTGACTTTTTGACTGGAATGGCTGGGATTCCTTTGTGCTGATCTTCAGGTGCTTTCCCAGTGGCCTGAGATCCCTCTTCAGGCTCAGGGAATCTGTTGCTGGCTCTAGAATTAAACCAGTTTAAATGGGATGGATTGAGTTTTGACTCCCCCAGGAAAATTAATTTAAAACCCTCTTCAACAGCTTGGCAAGCCCATGATCAAACAAGCTAGAATAGAAATCTATTTTCCTGAATAACAGCCATCTATGACAGAAATAGAGTCAAGCTTTTTAACCATAATGACAACACAATGATCACTGAGAGACAGTACTGCAAGCAGGTTCAGAAAAGCATGAAAATATTCTTCAACAGCATGACAATATCCTTTAATAGCTTCACTCTCCCTTGATGCTTTCCTGAAAATATCCTGTTCAGTTCCTGATCCAGCCATGGCAGGCTGAACTTGTATACAGAGAGAAACAAGAAAGTGTCAAGATTGCAGTTCTGAATTCACTCAAACTTTCTGTTTAAAATTTAAATACAGAATTTCATACTGCTGGGGCATGCTGTTTTAAAAAATGCATAAACCTCTAAAAAAGAGTAACATGCCCAGTAATGGATGAAGTAATGTGTAAATCCCTGCTGCCCATTATTCTGTCATTTCCTTCTCTCTAAATAAGAATGTGGGCCATGTACCAAGGAAATGCAATATAATAAATGCATGTGAATAAATAAACTAAAGCTGATTAACCTGGAAATACGCACTTGCCTTTTGTTCCTTTCTCTCTGTTTCTTTCCCTTTTCTTCCTCACTCTCTTCATTCTTTTGTTCATCATGTCTTTCTCAGTCTTCATTTTCCTTTCATGTAGCATGTTCCTTCTTTCCATGCATAGTTTTCACACTTCTGTGCCCTTCCTGCCAGCAACATTGGCTTCCCTGCTTCATCAAAGTTATGTCAATATTCTTGATTTATTCTCTTAAATCGCATTCACTACACCTGAGTAATAGAAATGGGTCTCTTTAGCCTGAGGCCACATGGTATGACACAGCCTGTGTTTATACACTTAAATTCTCCTTCTTTTACAATATGCTTCTCCTTCATATCCAATATGCTGACAGCAAGGTGGGGGGCAAAGCCCTGATTCCTATTGCATCCTACAGACCTTTGCATCTATCTCCTCACTGCTTTTCTTACCCAACACACGTGACAGTCTCCTCACCTCTGCTCCATGTGTAATACTTCACATACCTACAGCAGAACAGAATGTTGCATGTTATCCCATCTCCCTGAACCCTTCAGTCACCATGGAGAGTGTTAGGTGCTTCTGCATGTCTCCCACAGCTTCTGCACAGTCCACGATTCAGTGGCTCCTGGCACCATTCCTGCTCCCACTTTCACTGCTTATCTTGGTGCCATTCTTTGACATCTTCTGAAGCCACCTTTAGCCCAGGGTTAGTAGAATGTAACAAAAGCATGTTAACACAGTATGTAACTACTTGTGACGTTGTTAATTCACAAACCTTTTATTGCAAATCTTCCTCATCAACCCTCAAAAAAAAACCCAAAAAAACCAGACATGATTTAAACCATATGCACAGGGAAGAGGATGCTGCAGCAGGGCTTGCTGGTGCATATGGAGGCAAACAGTTTAACGGGATAATGCTGGAATGATTTGGCCAGAGGAAGCCCATCAAACAGGCAGAACCTTTATTAACAGGGCCCATGCCATTTTCCAGACTGTGCATGGGGATTGCTTTGGCAACTCTGTCTGGCCAGGAGCAGAACCATGCTGGGGAGTGTGCCAGCAGTGTAACAGTATTGGACAACTGCATGCCAGTGTTCAAAAATATGTTGTGGTTTCTTTAATTTATAAGCCCAGACATGTGCTTTTTGATTTGATTCATGTATATTGCCTAGAGAGTGACAAAGTATTCTTGATTTAGGTCAGGTTATAAACTAGTGGAATTCATGTCTTTTAAGAAAAGAATATGAAAATTTGGATGAGTTTTTTGGAGTCACACATGGACTAGTACGTCTTATTCCTATTAACTTTAATTAGGCATCTGAGTCTCTTACGTGGTGTTGAAAATGAAAGCAAATTTCTTCAGTTTGGCACTAGAGATAGCTTCCCATTCATCATTAAAAGTGTGATACATTGTGTTTATATGTAAATGAGAGAATTTAAAAGAAAAGTTTGCATGATGCCTCAATTATGGGAAATAGAGGCAACTTCATATGAAATCTGTCATCGTGTCCCACTGCAGTCAAAGTATAATTGTTCTTTTTTCTCAGTTTTCTTCTAATTTTTTAATTATTTGTATGTATTTACTGGAAAAATATGGAAAAATAAAAATTTGATTTTTTTATTTGTACAGAGAAGTAACTTGTTAATGCAGTTATCTCTCAGGCCTCGTGCATTATAATGACAGTTGTGTGTTAGACACCATCACTTGTGAACCAACATTAAGGGACAACCAAATTCTGTGAATGTTGTTTTTCCCCTCTATACCTTTGCTCAATGTGCCAGCCAGTGTCTCTGTTGCTCTTCATCTTTGCCTGGATGATATCAAACTTCTGTCTTAATCAGCAGGTGAATCAGCCTTCAAGGAACCAGAGAATACTCCGTACAAGAGCAGCCTGGTGGAACATATGTAACCAGTAGTTTGTTCTAACAAGAGAAGAGATCAATGAAGTGTTATGCAGAATACATTTTGATGCATCAAGAGCAATAATACAAGGAATGGAATTTTCATGTAAGGCGTTGCTGTCGTGCAGATGTGTCTGTATTTCAAGAGGTCTTACACTAAAATTCTAACTGAACCTCATGTTGAGGCATTCCTTAATTTCATTTATGTCTGGTTTCAGTTCACTGCTTTCCTAAATCTGTTCCTAACTAATTTCTTTGCTGTTCCAGATAATTTTCAGCTTTTTTTCAGGGTGTTTTCTTCAAAGCACCAGTGTCTTGGTTTAGCAGAGAACTGAACTCCTATGATTGCCTACATAGACAGGTGCTACCAAAACAGACATACATCTGCTTGAGATACTGTTTAGAGACCTTACCTAGTTTCTCAGACAGTTAGCAGCTGTCTTTCTCCTTTCAGACTAGAATATTTCTCTTCCCAGTTTCCCTTCAACAGCTCAGTCACTGTAAAATCCTGCCCCAGAAGTTCAAATCCTGATGAGGTGAACTTTTTTCTAGTCTGTCAGTATTTATTGTCATAACATTTTCTTTCATGTCTTACTTCAGATATTTAAAAGGCAATGGGAGTAAGAGGGATATTAAATGCAACTGAACTTGAAAATGTGATTACAGAACACAGTAGGTACTGTAGATCTCCTGCAGCACTTAAAACCATTCTAAAGATGGGTACTGTGCATTAGTTACACAGCAAGGGCTTGTCCCAAGTCTTTCTGTATCCCTGCTGCAAAATGCTGGCTTTCATAAAGATGCATGTAATATATGCACCTGTTTGTTTTTTGCCTACTGAGCAGGCCTGAAAACATTCACCACAGTCAGCACTACAAAACTGTATTGGGTCATGCTCTGTACCTGCATACCTATATATTACAGGAAGCGTGTGTGTATGTATTCATGTATGTTCTTATAGGTACCCTATGCTACATTTAGTGTGTGCCTTGCTATATGAAAAAAATCCCCCAAAAACCACTTGCAAAAAAGGCAATCACTGTCACAAGAGAGAAGGGACTCTGAAATATAGACTAAGGTGGGCAAATTTTGGCCATACACTGGATTCTTTCTGAATGAGTGTGTTTTTCTATTCTTTTCACGCATTGAAATGTCTTCTTTTTGCTTTATGAATCTGTTAGTGTTTTATCAAAAGGCAAAATGACAGGAATAACTATATTCTAGGAATCACTTCCAGATTCTGAGAAATGTGGGTTTGGTTTTTGTAAGATATATTTGAACATTTGAACTTCTACAGTTGTTCACTATAAAGGATTCATTAGCAGCCTAAATTAAGAGTTTAACTTGATTACTACATAATGAAATGCACTCAGTTAAAGCTAAATGCAGGAGCAGAATTTATAATGCATGCAATTCTAGAGGTTGTGTGAAATGGAGACTACTTCCCCCAAGAATATAGAGGAAATTACCATTAGTGCATCACTTGTCTTTTTCCCTCCTGATTGCCTGTTTTTCAAATAAAAAGCCACAAGACTGAAATGGACGGAAGTTAACAGTGCAAAATGAAGGTCACCAAATCAGTTTTAGACATACTGAGAATGGAAGATACTTCCTCAGCTAACTGTTCCTTGGCTTTTATATTCTGATTGTTATTTTAAAATGGATCCACAAATTTATAAACTGTGGAAGAAACAACTACTAGAGAGGCTCACAGATGGCTGGAGGACAGTTTTACAAGGCTTACAACTCTTCCTCTATAGGCACATCTCTTCTGCCTAGTTTTTGTGCTTGCTGCCTAATCACGCTGGCAACAAACACTTGGAAAACTTTCTTGAAGGACTGTAGACAAAAAGCCTTTCAAGCAGACAGATTAGCAGTGGAGAGCCATTGAAATGCTTTATGGAAACATATTTTCTTTTGAACTACTAAACATTGTGACAATCCTGATGGCTCAGAGGTGTAAAAGGATATCTTTGCATTCTCGACCTGAAGTTCAATACCTGTCTTGTCCCTAAATTACAACTGCTGACCATGTTTTTCACTCCAGGAGGATTTAAAACACTCTTTGAAACTCCAGAGAACCTTCAAGCTGCTGGAGAAGTTTCCAGTGGATGCTAGACTTCAGCAGTCAGAAATACTAGTGGGTGTGTGTGGTAAGTGTAGAGATTTCAATGGTAACAGCATGAACTAAATTTAGGGAACTGATACTAACAGGCACAATACACATTTAAAATAGTTACTTTTTAAGTATTTCAAAAAGAATAAAAAAAAAATCAAAAGCTGGTTTCCTCAATATTTATACTGTCTGATTTATAATAGATGCTGCAAACACTTCAAAAATTGAAAGCTGTCATAGTTTTCTTTTTCATTAGAGTGCTTATTACAGATTCCACCTGGGTAGGAACATGGCCATTCCACTGAACAACTTTATTCAATGAGAATTTTATATTTAAAATAAGGGCAACTGCCAAGTTTTATGCT
>VXAC01007482.1:60011-109977 GCA_013399225.1 Rhipidura dahli | reverse complement strand
GTGCCCGGGGTAGAGAGGGAAAAGGAACCTACGCCCACAGGGAGGATCCAGGGTGCCTGTCAAGGCAGGCTTCTGGAAAGATCCAAGGAAAGGCTTTGAGTGATTGGTTTAAACCTGACTGACAAGTTAACCCCTCCCTGTTGAAGTTGTTCTATTGGTTATCATCGATGTAATGTTGTTAGTGATTGGATGTTTCCCTCGGTACCGCCCTGGTTTTGTGCGGTATAAAAGCTGTGGTAACTCAAATGTGAATCGGAGTTGGTTCTGGGTTCCCTCGCTGAATAAACCCTCTCTGGTGGCTCCCTCTCTATCTCCACACCACCGCCCTCCGGATTCAGCCAACCACTTCACCAAAGCTCAGTAAGCAGGTTTGAGAGCTCGCCACTGGCACCACAGGTGGTGTTGGCACACGGCTGGGACGTGCTCCCCCCAGGACTCAGTGTGGACTGCCTGCCCGAGACCTCGCTGCGAGGTCCCTTCAGGGGACACAGCACCGGGCTCCAGCACCGCTGCTGTTTCACAGCGGCTGCCCGCTCTGAACTCTGCGGTCGCGTCGCTCCTCGCCTTGGGCTTCCTACCTACAGGGCTATCTACTGGGCGTGGCTGAGGGCCCACCCCATCCCCCAACGTGACAGAAAAAGTTTCTCTAGTGCAGGTATGTCCACTCCTCAATGTTTGTTTCTTGGGATTTAGTCACTAGAAGCTTCATGCCTTTGAATATACCTAAAGAAAATTATCTAATCTGAGAAAAGATAGGAGAAACTAATGCACACTTACACAAGAACAAGGACATGCAATTTCAAAACTATAGCTAAATTAAGGATAGTATTGTAATAACAGCTAAACCGATGCAGCAATCTAAGCCAATTTAAGTGTCCTATTATGCAAAATTACAGCCATTATAAAAGAGAAGAAAAAGGTTGTTGTTAACATGGGTAATCTATGGTTCTGTCACATCAGAAAACTGTGATCCTTAACGAGTTTTCAAATGATCATTTGACAGGATGGATAGGAATTGAATTTAAAGCATCTAGCACCAGGACTGTAGAGATAAAGGTCCTGATCCCAAACTGCTCCAACCTATTTCTCAACAGTATCTTATGCACCATGTTCCCTATGTTGCACAGCACCCACTTCATTTCAAACACCCACTTCATTTCAAACACGCACTTCGTTTCAGGTCATCTTCCCTGCAGTCAATAGACTGCTCACTTCACAAGTGCTTTTCTCAATCAGTCCTGGAGGATTGGGCCTTTGGCTGAATGCTCTAAATATCCCCTGAATAGTTTCTCACTAGTAAAGCAAATGTCCGTCCACTTTTGTGGTAAGAATTTCCAAAAATGGAAAAGTATAAAATGGTCTAGTACCACGGATGTGATTTTCACTGCATTGTCTGATTACAAAGCTTTTGTCCTTTATGTCACTGGTCACCTATATGTGCTGTGTAATTATGATAAAATGCTTTTTCAGTTGCAAATCAGAAAGTAGAAGTGTAACCTATGTGGTTCATTGCTTTAAGTGAAATGAATATCAGATTTTGGAAATGGAACAGATTAAAATTTTTAAGATTAAAATTTTTGAATTCATGCAGTATTTGTCCCATTCTGCTTACTGTTAAAAAGAAGCAGAAAAACTACTGACCATGTGATTTCCCCACTACCTTGAATAATTGCATAAAAATGGTCTGGTAGGGTATCCTATGTTGAATGCTTTGTGAATGGAGAAGATACCTGTCAGAAATAAAGCATTGGAAGTACAATCATAGCATTTGAATTTCAATTCTACTGTCATGATTCTTAATTACTTATTTCCTCCGTGCAGTTCTTAGTGCTACCCAACTCTGCCCCTTTCTTTACAGTCCAGGAAGGTTTAAATGTAGCAAAAGGACAAGAAGACAGTGGTACCTTCTTCTTAGAAATCTTCAGCCATTCTGTAAAGGACAGCTTCCTGATCCTACTGTTTCACCAAATTGTTCGAAATTCACGTAAGTTTGGATGCTGAACTCATATCTATTATCATTTTTTTTAAGGATCAAACTTTGCCCATTCCTTAGGTGACCTTCTGGTCTGTAGTATCATGGGGGTCAAATAACATTTTGAGTCTTCACAGCAGACTACTCTGGAACACAGACAGTGATACTGTGGTTCTCTTAAGCATGTGTTCTGGAAAGATGGACAATACATTACATCCACAAAAAAACATCTGTGTTAGACACACAGCAGCTAACAGGGGAACAGCTAACTAAAGCTGAACATTATGAGATGCGTAAAAATGAAGCTTATAATTTTATCAATTTTGTGTTTCATCTTTGATGTGCTTAAAGGTTTTATTTTCATCCTGCCTTCATGGCATATATAGCATCCAGTCAACATCAAAACAAACTGCTTGTCATTAAATATTAAATTCCTGAAGGGGTAAATCTGTAAGTCTTTAATTTCTTTATAGTTTTTCCAGCTGGAGCTGGCACTAATCATGGCAAGAGAAGCATTTGGAATCCATAAATTGAGATGAAACTAGTGAGAGTTAAACTTGAGAAAGGACTGTTTAGATAAAGCCCTGAGGAAGAAATTGCATGAATATGCCTACATGACACAACATAGTGCTATTCCTAATGAACTGTGTTTTACACCAGAGAAAAATCATAGAAACATAGAGTCATAGAACCATAGCATGGTTTGGGTTAGAAGGGATCTTTAAAGATCATCTAGTCCAGCCCTGCCTGTCATGAGCAGGGACATCTTTCACTAGATCAAAAATTGTTTCCTAGGACAGTTCTGCAGACATCACTTCCTCTGCAGTCTGCCTCACCATGCACCTATCAATCCACCTGGGAAAACACACTAAACATTTTCAGAACTTTTTAAAGGTTGAAACATTTTATATAGCATAAAAAAATAGCCCATGCATCGACCAATATTAACTGCACATCTGTTGTTTTAAAGTTATGTTCCCCAATGCATTCTTACTATTTGAAAGAGGCTTTACATGACTTAAATACAAGTTCTTGCCATAGGCCCTGCTTAGCACAGTGAGCAAAAAAGAGACTTCTGTTTTCCTGCTAGGTAAGCTCAGGCTTGTAGCATTTCCAGTGTGGCATTTTGCAGTGAATTCCCTGAAATGTCATCTCCCTTAACATACCTTGGCAGCTCACTATCTGGGTACCTTTGACTTGGCTACAATACATTTCCTTATATTTCACTAGGACCCTCCTAATACTTCTGGAAGAAGCTCAGGCATCAATAATGTTGCATGTGACAACCTTTTTTATTTTCTTCCTTCCCACAGTATTGGACTACAAGTCTCTTCCCTTATAATACAGGGACACTTTTTCTTCAGTTTATTTTAAAATGGGGCTTAGCATCATTTTTTCAACTAATATATGACAGCTGAGATGGACATCCTAGTAAACAAGGCAGATCTTTTGTGTAACAATTTTTGAAGCAGTCTGTCAGAAATGAGCAGGGAAAAGTCACAGGTTGTAATTACAGCAGTATTTAACTGGTGAGATATTGAAAACTCTCAGTAATATTGTGATGGTTTAATAATTTTGCTACTGGTCATCAACTGCTGTATGTACCTAAGGATCCTACTTAGCATCAGCAACAGAGAAGCTTTGTCATGTGGACACACCTCTGTAACTTTCTCAGTTTCAAATACATGTACTGTATCTAGAAAGAGAGACTGTATCTCCCAAAGTGCAGACAATCAACTACTGCAGACAGTGAAAAGCACATGATGACTGTTTCATGGTATCTTTTTCAGAAAACACAACTTTTCACAAAATATGAGGCTGAGTAATATTCATCTCACACAATCTCATGTAAAGGTATACTGAGGCCCAGGTTAGCAAACAGCTGCTAAATGAAACAGAAGTATAGTTTTAAAAGGAATCAGACCAAGCTCATGGAGTTAGGCAAGAGTCAGAACAAATTGACAAATGTTGTCAATTATAAGTTTAAACTTCAGTTTTAACACCGAAGTTTACACACCTGCACTGATTTTCACCCTCATTATTAGTCAGTGACACTTAAAGGAAAGACCCATAGTGCCTTCTAAATAGCTGCTAATGCAATATACATTATATTGTTAAAATGCAGTCTCAGTGTTTGCATACCATAGCTGGAACCTCTCTTTTCAGAGAGGATGAGGATTTGGACCAGGCCATAGCATTTAATTTTGTGAGAGGCCTTAATCCAGTGTAATTCTCAAAAAGGAGTACCACTGGTGTTTCCAGCATAGAAAAGAGTCTTCTCTAACAGTCCTGGGATCACCAATGACTTCAGTTCTCTAAGGAGAAGCATATGAGGACTAAAGCTTTCCTATCTTCCTATCCCTTGGTAGATTAAATCCCACCTGTACAAATTAGTAAACACATTACAGAAATACAAAGGTACATATCAGGTTTGCTGCAAGTACTCTTTATGCATTTTAGATGAAAGGGTCGTGGAATAAATACATAATGACTTTGTGGAAAAGCAACCAGAACCAAATTCCTTTTTCTATAGGAAACCATTGGCTGAAAAAAATATACTTCCTGGCTCAACAGCTTTCTGCTTCTCTTTTTCCACAACCTTTGTAGAATGAAAGTCTACCTAGTTAAGCTAGAGTCAAAACTCTCACTATGCCACATGAAAATGCAACTTCCTCCTCAAAAAACTTGATGCATTGCTTATCTTTGGCCCTGCTTTTGTATGAAAGTGCTATTTTGCACCAATTCCAAACTTGAATAGATCCTTTAGTGTTTCTCCAAACTGATCTTAAAACTGGAAACTTTTAGGTATAGTACTGTCTTATTTCCAGATTGAGAATTGAAGAGCTCCTTGGAGTGAGGAAGACTGACAAGACTTCTGAGGACAGCCACAGTGAGCAAGTGTAGAGGAACCTCGCTGATGAAAAGGTAGGCACTGACAAAATTAAGAGGAAATTTTGTAACTTTCACACTTAAGGGTTTATACCTAACACTTCCAAGTACATTAAAAAATGCTAGTTAGAGAATTTCAGCCCATGGTATTTCAATTCACTTAGAATTTTCACTGAATTATGTACAGTTACACCAGAGGTACTTCTATGAGGATAGCATTTTAGTGTATGTACTTTAAAAAATTGCCAAGAGTTTCTCTGTTCTACTTTGGTCAGAACCTGAAATTTACTATTTATTTCTCTTTTGACAGATGCTTTTTTTTTTCAGAAAATGCACTACAAGAATTCAACTTCAAATGACAAAACCAGGAAATTGTTACTGGATAGCAATAGTCACAAGAACACATTACTAGTAACATCCTTTCTCAAGAAATATATTTTCTGCATATATATAAATGTCCACGCATATGCACACAGTCATACCACTTACATAATTAGCCATTGTGTTAGTTTTTCTTTAAAAATTGTTTTTGACATCGTGTCACTAACTAATTAATTAGTCATAAGTCCTCTGTCCCCTCTAGATATTATTGTTTACTAAGATGATCATGTGGCTAGGAAGACATGAACCACATGTGTTTGGTCATTATATGATAGTTGACACAGAAGGTCAAAACTGAACTAGAATTCTAGAGGTTAAGAAGTCTGCCTTGGTCATTAATTTAGGATACAATCTGGGAACAGTCAGCTATGTTATTTGTGCTCTGCTTCCCTATCTGCAAAGCCAGGATACTAACACTGCTAAAAACTGTCAGAGGTCCTCCAATTCATGTTAACAGGGACCTGAAAAGTCAGCCATCTGTCATGAATCAAAAATTTACAACTAATTATGACTTCAGTAATGCCATCAACAGCACATAAGTGCTACAAGTAAGTCACACAGATAATGGCCAATGTGTCACAAACTCTCAAAGACTATATGCAGTGTAATTCTTACTTAATTTAGAAAAGGACTGAGCAGAGAAGCAGATCAAGGCCACACAGTAATGCAGTGATTATAGGCACAAGACTAACAGTGATAAAACAGGAGCCCATAAGTAGAGCAAGAATTGAGACAGTAGGAGCTTAAGGAAGAATATAGTAATTGATTGCTGTAATTTCTGCATGTTAACTCCAGGATACAAGCAAGAAGAAAAGAAAGAAAAAACCTTATCTTTGATATAGACATACAGCTATTCATAGAAGCATAACCAGAAGGGATTGTTGCAGTCTGAGGATAATAGAAACTAAATTAATATCTCTTTCATGTTAAATGTTCTTGCTGCAGATTTATAAACTTTCATAAAAAGGTCTGTTTAAGCATTGTCTTAACATAACAGTGATTAATATGTGATCCAGAAAGCATAAAAATCTAAACATGTGCTGATCACTTTGTAAGCACATTAGCTGTTTTAGCAACATTGTATACATGTTAATGTTATGATGACTATGCACAGCATCACTTCATGGTCATAACAGGTGCATTAAATTAAATGCATTAAATGCATTAAATTAACCGTGTACTCCCCCTTTGTTATCCTTTCTCCAGTACTCACAAACCTTCCAGATTTTCTTCTGCAAAGTTATAAATCTGTAAGTACCTAGCTTTTTCTGTATTCTACTTTTCACTAATGGAAAATAAAATGTAAAATCTTTTCCCATGAATAGATCATGAAAAAAATACACACGTGGGAAATTACTTGCATTTTTTCTCTACAAAATTATGTAGTTTCTCAATGCAGAAGTTTTAATATTAAGAAGATTTTAGCATGAAAAAAAGGTAGTTTCATTTGGAAACTTCTTTCAAAATAAACTTACTGTAGAGTAACTCGTTAGGTAGAAATTAGTTGCTACATTATGTTGGGTTTTGACCAAGCCAGCCTACATGTGGGAAAACTTAGGATAAATTAATTGAAAACACAGAATTATTTTCAGGGTCCTTCCTTCTTTGGCGATGCAGTAAATAGAGACCAGTTTTTAAAAAGAGACTGCATCCTTATATTTTCCATCTCCCAGGCTGGGACCTGTTCCCTCCAGCCTGCTGCAGTTGCAGTGTAATGCTGCATGAGAGTTTATGAGATGAACCTCAAAGAAGTCAGGAATTTGGTTCATATAAATTCAGCTGCACTGCTGAAAATTCTCTGATACAGACACCAGGTTAATACTGCATTTCCTTCATGAGCTTTACAGCATATCCTGAGCTTAAATGGCTTTAAAGTTTCTGCCAATGTATTTCCCACAGTCCTTGCAGAGACATGCAGCTTTTGTCCCTACACAGTTCAGGTACAGTGCTTAAGGACTGTACACAAACTCTGAAATGCACTTGTTGAACCTCAGTGCAAAAGCTCTTGCCCTCCTAGAAGGCAGAAATGCACTTTTAATGAGCTCTGATTCCAAATAGAATGTGACAAAAAATATTTTCAACTGTGATTATTCAAAATTGTCAGGTTGTGAAAGGATGAAAAGGAGTTTACTCATTTTAATAAGCAATCAGGCCACTTTTGAGGTTAAGTCTTCTGGGAATTTTGGAAAGTGATTCAGCTTCCAGAATCATTGATACCTGCCTTTCTTTGAACTAAGTATTTGCTAAATAGTACAGGAGAGTTATTGTGCACTGGGGAGCATGTTAAGATTGCCTAATTAATTTCTCTAGTAACCTAAACTAGATCTGGATCCTTGGAGACACAAGGAAAGCAAAGTCAAACAATGTGATCTCTCTCTCTCTTTGTCTCTGTGTATCCTTTTTTAGAGAAATTATTTAAATTATGAGAGACTATTTTAGGTCACTGATGGAAAGCTAAATTTGTTCTTCACGCTTAAGACTCCTTCTGTTAATCCCCTTTACAAGGCATATTTTTAGCTTGTCTCAATTAAAAAAAAAAAAAGCCTCTAATTGCAAATGTTCTGCACTCAGAGTTTGGTACAGATTTTGCTGTTTAGTGATGGTTAACTAAAGCTAGCAGCTTGGTAATTTTGAAAAAGAAAATGTGTTAAACTTTTTAACCTCCCAGTTGTTCTTTTTCTGCTGAGAGTAAAAATTTTTCATAAATGAACACGAAATTTCCTTTCATCTGGAATAGAGATGTGGTGTTTCTCTGGAAAGAGAGTCAAGGTTTGTGATAGGATATTTTAAATACTAGTGTGATGCACTAATCTGTATGAAACAGAGAAACAAAATTCACATTAAGACTTTGTAACAATTTTTGTAGCTCAAAGTCCATCATGTTTATGCTAAAGGCTAGAACATACATTTAAAAAAATTAGAAGAAATGCCTAAAGAGGTTCAAAAAACATATGCCAAAATGTAGTCCTTCTTGGACATTACTGCCTAATAATTTCAGAGCCTTTGCAATTCAGCACAGCTGTTTCTGCAGGCCTCTGCATTGTCCCAGGCAGCTCTACCATCTGGCTGATTTGCCCAGATTAGGAGCAGGGGCATGTTATATTTGCTCTGTAGAAAGAGTGGCATCCCCATAAAGTGATGCAGACAGCTGCCTAACAAGAACACCAGTGTACAGAGTGTGTGCTTGGATGCATGGGCAATTGCAACTTAATTTAAGTTTACATTAACACAGAAACAGAGGAAATAGTAAATCATGTAATAAAATCTTCTTCTGGAAAAATCTCTTGAATGACCATCCAAGAGGCAATCCAGAGGGACTGGGACTCAAAGGAGTCCCAGAAGGCTGGACATTGTTCCAGAAGGAAATCTAAAAGGATGTCTCCACTTGCTGAAGGATAAGCTGTCAGTAAGAAGACCAGCCTGGTCATCTTCTCAGAAGAATAGAAAAATTTGACTGCAACTCAGACAAAGAAAGAGAATGTATCACTTTCTGAAGAAGAGATAGGCCACTCAGGAGGACTGCAAGGATCTTGTGAGCTATGCAAGGAGAAAACAGCAGGGCCAAAGCCCAATTAGAACCTAATCTGGTTACTGCCACAAAAAGAAAAAAAAAAAAAGAAAGAAGTTTTTATAAATATATTAGCAGCAGAAGAAAGGCTAAGGAGAATGTCCACCCTTTAATGGAAGTGTGGGGAAAATTAGTAATGGAAGATGAGGAAAAGGCTGATGTACTTGATGCCTTCATTGCCTCAGCCTTTCATAGCAAGACCAGCTGTCCTCAGGCCATCCAGTCTCCTGAGCCAAAAGACAGGAACAGGGAGCAGAATGAGGACACAAAATCCAAGGGCAAATGGGCACTGAGCTGCTACACCACTTAGACACACACAGGTCTGCAGGGCTGGATGGGATCCACCCCAGGGTACTGGGGCAGTTGGCAGAAGAGCTCCCAAAGCCACTTCCCTCGTTTATCAGCACTCCTGGCTGGCTCAGCACTCCTGAGTTGCCTGCAAGTCAGCAAATGTGACACCCACCTACAAGGAGGCCTGGAAGGAAGATCCAGGCAACTGCAGGCCTGCCAGCCTGCCCTGGGTGCCAGTGAAGGTTACGGATCAGATCATCACGGGTGCCATCAAGAGACATGCAGAACAGTCCGGTGATCAGGCCCAGCCAGTGGGGCTTTGGGAAAGGCAGGTCCTGCTTGACCAACCTGATGTCATTCTATGGCAAAGTAACCCACTTAGTGCATGAGGGATCTGGACACACTGGATCAATGGGCTGAGAAGAAGTGGATGCAAGTACAGAAGAAAAGGCAGAGCCTTAAGAGGGTACTGGGAAAATTGTTATGTTTTGTTGGTCTGAGTTTTATTTGGGGTTGGAAACAGCTAAACAGTGAAAATGGCAACTATTAAAAATGATTAATCAAGCTATCATTACTGTATCAATCATACTAATATGCAACAATAGTAATTCATTTTTACATAGCTCTGAAAGCTGAGTTTAAAGCATGTTACAAAAAAAGTTAGTCTCAGGTTTCCCTAAAACAAATGGAGCAATTTGAGTTACAATTATAATATTGGAATCATTACCAAAATCATATTTCTTTAATAATATGGCAGGGAGTTGCCTGAGCCACCCTTCCCCATGGAAAGAGAAGTCTCCCCTTAAAATCTTACAAATTTCCAGATAAATTTGTGCTGCTACAAATTTATGAAAGAAATAATGTACACATAGTCACTGCATGTTAAAGCTCTGTTCTGGATATCTATTAGTCTAAAACCCAAGGATTTTCAATCTCAAAGAAAATCTCAACCTCCCATACAGGGTCATGATGCAAGAAAGGACTAGCTGTGCACTGGGAATGAGGACAAAACTCCAATCTTACCATGCTGGAAAAACTATGGAAAAAATATACCACCATTCAGAAAGGACAAGATTTTGTAGTAAGCACTACAGCAGGACACATAACACAAGCTTTCGTAACAGTTCTGTAGTTCTCTTGTAGTTCTTGTTTCAGAAAATATCTACATCAACCCTAATGAGTCTAGAGTGAACAGAAACAGCTGTGTATGAGAAAATGGTAAGAAACTGGAACTGTTTAGCCTAGAAGAGGTCTGATAAGTTCTTGAATTCATGTCTTAAGGAGCTGTATTTCTTTTAGCACTCTCCTTCAAAGCAACAGAGAAAAGTGTCATTTTTCTATGCCTATATGGGTATGAAATGGTGAGTTAAAGTGCAGGATGTTCTGATATTATGAAGAGAGTTTATAACACCACACACAATGAAGCAATGGAATAAGCTCCCTGTAGAGAGAATTTCTGTAGAATTTTGCATCATTGCAGAAAAGCTTGGAAAAAAGGTTTACAGTGAGGAAAAGCTTAAGATACATGCCATTATAATATAGGCATGCATCTAGGAAAATGACCAGTGATGGCATTATTAAGTTGCCAGTAAAACTGAAGCTGAAAGTTTGGAAAATCAACCAAAATATCACAGAAACTAACCAATCATCAGAATTGTTCTCAGGCTACCTCCAGACATCTCTTTAAGAGGATAGCTGACTGCTTCTAAATTGTCACTGATGTTTTTGTGGAGTGAGAAACTTCTATGATATGAAATTTATTTAGGAAGAGCACAGTTAGTTAAGTTTATATTTAACACAGAAGTAAATATAATTAAATTGCTGAGAAGCGATTCAACATAAATAGAAGGAGGAATCATGGCTACAAACTTCTGTGGCTGTAAACACAGCAGTGACCGTAAATTAAATGCCAAGTGAAGAGGCTTTATAAAACACATCTTCATGATTATAAAAGCCATGACAGAAAGCAATGAATAGTCTGCTCATTCACAGATAGATCCTGCAGAGCTGTCTGTATGATCTGACCTCTTATACTCTCTTCTCCAGTCTAACAACTTCTTTTTTCTTCTTTTTTCCTGCACTGTTTCATGCAAGAGTGCCTTAGTGGGCTTGCTATGTTCAGATTATTAATTTAAGTAAATGAGAGTGTACAGAGTATTGCAGCTGGCTTCCTCAGCAACCTGACCTACTTAAGACTCATCAATTGTAAAGAAAAGGGAATGATAAATGAGGAATGAAATGAAGAGGCATCTACACCAAATGTCTAACTTATAGGGCATGACTAGAGTGATGTATGTTGCTGTTTCTGAAAGAATGCAACACTAGCACAGCAGCTTTAATGGCACTGGGATTTAAAGCTCTGTTTTACCTGACGATATTTGCATGTGTGCCTTATCCATCCCTATTCAATAGCTTACCTGATATTGCAAGCTGGATTGCTAATTACAGGCCTTAATCAAGATGCCAGGGGAGTATCTTTGTTCGTTGGTGTTCCTCTCTATCTGACAAAAATACACACATAAAAGATCCTCTGATGTCTAACTTTGCCTGAAGGAACAGAAAACACTACTTTAAAGGAGTCTTGTACATTTCCAGGTCTACAATAGATAGACCTGGCTCACTTTATTTGGATTTTCTTTCTTATTAGATAAACTAAGCTCTCAGGAGCCACTTGTTATCTCTCTTTCTCAATTTAAACCATCTATCCACATTTTGTCTCACTAAAAGGAGGGACAGCTACCAAGAATATAATTTATAATGTTGTCTTTGGCTGAACCAAGGAAGATTGCTTGGTACATCTGGTGATCCATCTGTGCAATTAGTCATACAATATGAAATAAGTGATGAACATAGGGAGAACAATGGTTTTAAGTCTTACACCAGGACTTTTCGATGTGGAATGCACTCACCATCAGATGCAAAAGATCAAAAATCTTTTGCAAAAAGACAAAGGAAAAGGTATGTGTGTTTTTCCTACATTCATAATCATCATAATCATGGGCAAAAAAGAAACATAACTCATATATAAATGCAAGAACTTATTACTAATGTGTATTTGCAATCTTGGCAGTCCAATAAAACTACTGCTAGTGGTGGTGATAGTAGTATTGCCGGTCTAGTTATTGCAGGAAGTGATTATAGACAGTTGTGCTGGTTTTGCATGGCCTGCTTTTGGTAGTGGGGGTGTCACAGAGGTGGCTTCTGTGAGAAGCTGCTGGAAACTCCCACCATGTCTGGCAGAGCCAATCCCTGATGGCTCTGAAGATGGACATGTTGCTGGACAAGGCCGGGCCAATAAGAAATGATGGTAATGCCTCTGTGATAACATATTTAAGAAGAAATCAAAACATAGTGTACACAGTTTTTCTAGATGGAGAAGAGGAGGAGGTGAGAACATGCGAGGGAGACGATATGGAGACACCAAGATCACTGGAGACGGAGGGGCAGGAGGTGCTCCAGGTGCCAGAGCTGAGATTCCTCTGCAGGCCGTGGTGATGACCATGGCGAGGCAGGCTGTCCCCTTGCAGCACATGGGGATCCACGGGGGATGCAGAGATCCACCCACAGGCTGTGTGGGAGGTGCCCACACTGGAGCAGGTGGGTGCATGGAGGAGGCTGTGACCCAGTGGGAGACCCGGTGCAGAGAGAGGGCCCTGCTTCCAGCCTGGAGCAGCCTGTCCTTGGAGGACTGCACCCTGTGAACAGTGACCCATGGCACAGCAGCAGCTCTGGGAGGACTGTTTGCCCGTGGGAGGGACTCACACTGCAGCAGTTCTGGGAGCACTGCTGCTCATGAGATTGCAGCCATGCAGGAGAAGTTCACAGGGAAGTGTCTCCCATGGGAGGGACCCCACGGTCTCACATGGGAAGGACTCCTCTCCCTGAGCAGCAGCAGAACATCTCGGGTGACAAATTGACCAAAATCCACCATGCCCTGTATCCCTGCACTCTCAGTGGGAAGGAGGGAGACGATGGGGGAAGAAAAGATGTTTTTAAGGGCTTATTTTACTTCTCATGATCCTCCTCTGATTTTGTTAGTAATAAACTCATTTTGTACCTTTAAGTTGAGCCTGTTTTGCCCTTGGAGTGTTTTCTCCTGGTCCTTAACTCATGAACCCTTCGTTTAAATTTTTCTCTCCTCTGCCCAGCTGTAGCTGGGGAGGGTAAGGGAGCAGCTATCATGGATGCCTGGCATTTGGCCAGTGTCAAACCATGACAACAATAATTAATAATATCACTATGCATTAAAATTATAGAATTTTCCATCATAATAAACTTTAATATCCACATTTAGCGTTTCCCTTTTATTTAATGCCACTTTAATTAAATATCTGGACATAGCAAAGCCTACCCTCCCCTGCCCTCTGCTTGCCAAGTCAAGGGCACTGGTCTGAGTGGGGTTGGAAGCACTGCTTCAGTCTGTCTGAGCAGGTGAAGGGTTCTGCAATTTAACAGCATGTCAAGTCCTTTGCTGGGGATGCTGGTGGCTTCTTATTCCTCAACATAGAGTCTGCTTAGGGTTGCTTCAAAATGTTTGGCAGCATGCTCTTATACCTTGGACTTTCTTTTTTAATTTGTAAGTTCACGTCACGCATGAATTTCCTATTTGTTATGAATTTAAGTCTTTTAAATGCTTCTTTTTGTTCTGTTTGGTGCCCCTGAAATTGGTTTTGCTCAGCTCCAAGCCTGCATTTCTTTCACAGACTATTGGAGAGTTGTCTATGGCCATGAAGTTCCTGGTGTCAGGCTATGTCTCATTTCTTATCATTCCACCTCTGCCCTGCAGCTTGTATCCCTCCCTTCCAAGCTCTTCAGCTTCTTCAGCTCTCCTTTCTCTACACTGCATTGTTATGCTAAAAGCAAAATCTCTGTGGACCTCTACTGCTTTGGAATTACATTAAGGTTTTTAGGAAACCAGAGTATTTTACCATTTCAGTAATACAGGATAAAGGAAAACAGTGATTCCTTTAAATGAAAGGAACAATTGTTGCTAGTTTCTGCATTAACTGCAGGAAAATTTCTCTAGTTTCAGAAATAAACTAAATTTTCAGATAAATACAGTATATTCAGGATTATTCCAGGTAATAGTTTTTGATCTTTTGCATGTCTTGCAGAAGTTAACAGAAAGTAAAATAGCTTACTCTAATTCTTTTGAACAAGTCTGTGAACACAAATGCTGCAACTGAAATAAATAATTATTGTACCTTGATTTACAAGCCAAATAACAAATTTTTGTAGGAAATCTACTCAAGTTGTAATTTTCAACAAACATAGTGCAGTCCATTACTACTAATAGTTTCCTCACAGCTTTTTTTGTGTACTGAATATATTCGGGATCATGTATTACATCATCCTGAATGCCAGAGGTAAAAAAGATTGGATTTTTTTCTTCCCCTCCAGAACTATTGAAGAACCAACTGCACAGACATTTTTGAACAAGAAATTTTTGTTGCAGAAGGAGAATCTTACTGTGGTATCACCCATTTATCTTCTAACAAAATTGGAAAAGTGAAATATTTTCTATACGTCACCTGAATGTCACATCTATGAAGTAGGAAGGTGACTTTTGCACTGCATATATTTTCTACCTGTAAAACACACCAAAACTCACCAAAAAAAGTACATTTTAAAACCTACCTTGACAAATCTGAAAAGTATACACTCTACAGAATGTAATTAAAAAAAAAAGTTAAAATTAGACAAATCAAGTCCTCATCTTTATCTTTGTTTATTTTAGTTTGCACATAAATCTAGGACAACACAAGTTAAATAACATGATATATACATATATAAGCCCACTTCAGAATAAATGCAATTAAATGTAAATCACATGAAACACAAACTAGTTCTTTCTTGCAGTAACACTGACATTTCTATTATCTTAATTGAATGATTTTGGCCCTCAGCAGTGCTGGGATTGGGAAGGATTCTGGTTTATATCCAAAAAGGTTAGTCTCACTGTGTTTTAAGGTTTTCTTGTATGCCTAATATTTCCACATGCTTTCACAGTTACTTTCACACTTCTCCATCCAAACAGGCACACCCTGATGAATATGTATTTATATTTATAAATATTCCAGCCCATAAAAGAAGGCTAGTGGAGGCAAGTTTATATATAGGGAAAGGCTATAGAGATTTTCTAGAGACTTCAAGGAGATAATCAGAGAACAAACAACTATAGGAATAGGACAACAATAGGAAACCTTGTGTAAAGCAAGCAAAACAACTCATTTGTATACTTACAACAGGAAAATGAAGAAAAATCTCATCTAATAAAAGACAGCAGAGAAGCAAAAAAGAGCAAAACTCCTTGAAAGCCCTATCTGTAAAAATTATAACTTGATTTTTGCCTTGGTGTTTGTCTGAGAACACTGACATGCAAGTCAGGCATGTAAAGATGTTTGACTCTGGTATTTCAAGTCTGGTCATTCAGATGGCTTTCTCAGTAAATCTTGATGAAAACATGTATCCTTGAGGCAAATTCATCACTAATACCCGTTTTAGCTCACAAAAGTAATTTCATGACATATTGTGTTGCATGCCTGACTAATCCCAGGGGATGAATATTCATGGTGGTTATGAGATAGACTCTTCTAAACTCTTGGAGTTCCACATTGGCATCACGCATCACAGCAGCTTCACAGATCATTTTGTTCAGCTAGAAATAATCTGCTGTTATGTCTTCAAAGTAAGATGGTTTTATTTTTATCACAAAGGTCACGAATCCCTCTGTTGAAACCTAGCATTATAGCTCAGCTAGAGACATATTCAGTTTACCAGAGAAGTGCTGGAAATAGCAAAGTGTAAGTGAACAAAACAGTCCTGCCACTTTGGCTTCTCTGAAACCCTAAACCCATCTGTTTTTCAGTGGTGTGCCACTGAGCAGTACCATATTACCCAAAGGAGGTTAAATCTATCATCTATAAAGTTTGTAGTCATACACCAGTAGTATTCATTTGAAAGCTGTAATAACTGAAGACACAGTAGCATAAACAAAATGAAAAATGGCATTAATTCGAGATTCCTTCAATAAGGACCCATAAATATCAGAGGTAGAAAGAGATTGTTAAATTTTGCATTCATTTCCCTCCTATATAACACTCTCTAATGAATTCTCCAGCCAAAATGTTAATGAGTATCCACAACTCTTCTAGTTTTTCATATAGAAAAAAGCCCAAAACATAATACAAATTTTCAGCAGAAAATGGAACTTGTGATGCTGAAAAACTCAGTATATAGAACTCAATCTAAAGCTAATTCTTTTATAAACCAAATAAGGAGTCTTTCTACAGCTACATTCCTAACAATATATCTCAAGACTTCTGGGTATCCTCACAACACATGAAGAATGAAGAAAATGTGTAGAAGAAAATGTGCATGAAGTAAAACGGCTTTTGAAGTTTGTTATCTTTACAAAAACTTACCAATCTACAGGCCCACTATCTGCACCTGCATGTTACTGATCCTTAAACCAAAACCCACAAAGCAGTCATACCCTAAGTGACGCAACCCACCTAGGAAGCACAGACTAAGGATACAAGGGAATACTAGTATCAGACCTGTACTTTCACATAAAATATAATAAATGATGGGAAAAAAAAAATCTAACAAAAACTAATATGAGGATATTCTTAAAACCATAACAAGTCAAAGAGAATGGCAAACTGGCAGTCAACTGTCTATGGTGGATCTTATGAAGCCCGAATGTGATGGAAGAAATAAGTTAATCTGCATAGCATCTAAGAGACCATGACAAGTGACTGGTGAGGTGGAGGAATGAAGAGAAGAAAATAATAATATATCCTATCTTCCTCAAGGAGCAGCATAGCATCAAGAAACATCAGGAAAACACTAGAATTAAGAAGAAGGTTTAAGTTCTTGTACAACACTTAGTTTATGGTAGCAGGCATGCTTAACTGGTACATCTTTCAGCTGTTGGTAACAACGTCACAGTTGCTCTGATCATGTCTAAACAAAGCATATATTTCACTGTCCACCTCCATGAAGAGCAAACTACTGAGGAGATCAAATGTATTCCTTCAATACACCAGCTGAAGTGGTGAGTGGGAGCACTGTCAGTATGTGAGAGCCAAGATTTAAAGATCTTTTCTTCATCTTAGCATTCTTTGGAAAACTCGTAATACGAATAAATTTTTGGTTATATTTCTTTTAATTTATGCTTCTCTTCATATTATTAAAGATGTTGTGGAATGTTTTTAAGAATGGTTACCCATTCAAAATAAATCTATTTGAATTTTTCTGAATTTTAAAACAATATTGTGAGTGCAAGTAAAAATTCTTCAAATTACAACTTTTTAAAATGTTTAGAACTAAAATAAAAATAATTTTTTCACATTATCAAAGTAAAACTTAATTTTTAGGGTTTTTTTTCCACAAATCTGTGCTGTCCCAATTCTTTAGTCAGATCCCTGTTGTAAAATCCTACACTTGAGAATAGTTTCAATAGTGTAAATCTGGTTATCAATATGTATTTTTTAATTTTTAGTTTCTTCTTCCCTTCTCTGATCAGTACTTATTCTGTAATTTGTGTGCCACCATCATGTTCTCTTGATCTTTGCAGGTTTGTAAATATTCTGAAAGATAAATATTCCATGTTTAATTTCCAAACGTTATTCATAATAATGCTAGATTTTTATTTTATTAGTTCTTTGGTAGGCAATGTCAAGTTGCCAGACAAGGTTTTTCAGTTCAAAGAAAATATGTCTTAGATTCCCCTTTAGCTTGAATGGTTTTATTCTCTAAAGGAAATTTTTCCTCTACAATTTTTCACATACATATGGCTGGAATGGATATTTGAAGCAGCAGATGTTGAAAACTTGTATCTCCCATTAAACTTGCTTGATCCTTCTGTTTAAATTAATCATTAAAAACATATTTCAATTATCTGTGGTATCTTGCTGTTCTGCATCCTGTTTCTGTAATTTTCCACCCTGCTATTACCAATACTTTGAATAATAGCTAGCGGAAGCCACAACTGCAGAATATCAAGAATTAGGCTGGGAAATGAAAGATAATAAATAAGCCTCTCAGCTAAGCTCCCTTTCCCATGCAAGGCTGGACCACGTGCAAGGTGCCATCCAGGCTGGGCTGTTCCGTGACTCTGTGATTGCACAGAGTCTGCTGCTGTGCTTCCACTGACTCGCACTGGAGATAACGAGGCAAAGGAAGCCCTTTGGGAGTCAAAAACACTTCATGTGCAGTGCAGCTTCTAGATTCTGCTTCATGGCTGGGACACCAAGGCCCAATTTCATGTTGATAAGATTACTAGAAATCACTAATATTACTGTTATTATATGAGAAGAGAGGCAAAATATAAATGCATGTTTGCTGTGAATGTCTCCTTTTTATGATGCCTGCATACCTTTTTTTATTATTCCAAAATCATTCAGAGTCTTAATTAGTTAATTCTCTAGCATGAAGAGTGATTTTAACACTTTGAAAATTGATTTTATTCATGTTTAAATCCCTGATAAAGCAGATCCATATCTACATGCAATTATAATTTAAATTTCTTCGCAATTCATTTTCAGCTGAATTTTGCCTGTCACTCAAACACACATATTTCTACAATATAGTTGTCTTTGAATATGTCAATAAATATTGAAATTAAAACTGATTGGGAAAACCAAAAAGACAAAGGCAAGTTAGTGATTTCCTCCATTTTAAATTTTGCTTTATTTCTTCCTCCTGCACTCCACTTCAATAACACTGAAGTTTAAAGTAGAACACGTAGAATAGCTTTTGAAAACATGTCAGAGCTTTTCAGATTTGGTTCTAATTTCAAAATAGGATTATGTTTTTAAACAAGGTCTGGTAGAAGTCTCCAGCTATAAGGAAATCAAAATCACTAGCTTACTTTAAGCAGAAGCTAGCAGAGTCTTGAGCAGTTTAACATTTAATGCTCTGAACAAATTAAAATAAGTGCTATCCAACTGCAGAGAAGTATCATTTAAATCATGGTTATTAGGCTCAGCTTTCTGCTGTTTTTTCGATATTTGAACCTGGTCCCTCTCTTGATAATTTAGAGTCAATAAACAAATGCATATCTGGGGATACATCAGTTAAACTTCCTGACTAGGAAAACATTTATTACCCATAACCTGTTTTCTTCCTAGATAAAGGTGAACAAATGCCTGAGTGAGATCACACTGCAATATTTCTCCTTTTTTTCCTCTTCACATTAACTGCCAATTTACTACAGTGAGTTTGCAGATTATCTAGAAATTGCTCCCTTTCTCTACCCTCCCCCCTCACCAAATTAAAGTTGGTCACATCAATCAAGATTATTTTTATTGGTTGGAATTAAGGCAGTAGCAGGTTAAAGAGCTTAAAAGGGACAAAAATAGAAAATACTTTAGTGGTTGAAAAATGCTCCTCTCAATTTGGAGCTTAGTGCAGGGAGGGTTTTAACATGAGAAAACCCTCGTACTGGGGGGTGGCAGCATAACAGCTGTCTCAGAGCTCTATTACTGTTCTCTTCAGAGAAAACACTAATAACTGTTATGTGAATAACCTAGGATAATATGATTTTGAAAGCTCTTTACACCCCAGAATATGAAAACAATTCCAAAATTGATTCACTGGTGTTGTTTAATGCCATTAAAATCCATACATCTGCCTAGTTTTTTAAAATTTACTTTTCAGAATAGAAAAAACTTTACAATTTAGACTTGGTTTTAGTCTTTTAAAAATATCTTTCTATATATAAAATAAGCTGTTGATACTCATATTTGTCTGGTACAGTCTTTTGAGAAATGGTTGATCTATTTTTTCCTGGTCTATATTCACAATACTTGCTACAATCTTGCCAATGGATGAAGTAAATTTTAGTGCATTAGGCTATCATTTTTTTATCTGATCTATGCTAGAAGTTACCTAAACCAAAAGTATGTTAAGCTGCTACAAGATTAAATAAGTAGACTAAGGGGCCATCAAGAGGTGGCAGAAAAAAGTTCAGAAGTGGTAAGTTGAGCCATCATCCATAATTTTAGTTCAGAGTGCTAGAATATGTAGAGTAGGAATAAACCTCTCAGAGAACACATGTGATGATTGGATGTGACAATCTTTCTTTTATGTCATTTTTAACATCAGAGCTGGATCACCTGGCAATAAAATTCTACAATGAAACTAAGTAGAAGTGAATGAACAAGGTAAATTAATAGAACCTAATGCATATACATGCACATCTGACCTCGTTCCCCAAATCAAATATGGTGTAAATCTCACATTTTCTAACAGATGAGCCATGAATGCTGAGACATTAGAAATTCTCCCCTGCATTCTTCTTTTATCACAAAACATACTTTTGTTCTTAATTATTTAATTAGTATGCAAAAATATTCTTATAAAGATGAGAAGATTGAGCAAAAGATGATCAAGGGTTTGTTTACGTGACACTGAGCCTGCTGGCAAGAGGTAGGGTAACCATCTCAAAGGAGAAAAAAGGATATTTGCTCAGGACTTCACAGGTCTCACTTGAGAGAGCTTGAAACTAGATTTGAAGGAGGAAGAGGATAAAAACATTCACTGGACATAAACCCATTTGTGGGACACCACTGTTTGAGGGACAGAGTGCAAGGAACATACTTCAGTCTGCTCTCTGAGTAGATGAATGCAGTGGAAATCTGTGTGGCAGCAAGGATGCAGTGTTTATTGATGTTAGAAACCACAGACACCCTGCAGAATTGTCATGCAGGAATTAGAACTTCTCCACCAAAAAAGGTTTTAGGATTGATAACCCAACTGAAGAGCATCTAGACCATGCACGCACCATGGGCAGCAAATAGGAGGAGCTAAAAGCCATGGTGCAGCAGAAACAATATGCATAATTGCCATCATGGAGACGTGGTGAGTCAGCTAAAGTGCTGCAATGGATGCCTGTAAAGTTTTCAGAAAGGATTGGGAAGGAAGGGAAGGTGGTGGAATAGCCCTGTATGTTAGTGAGTGTCTAATTGTCTGGAGCTTGATGGTGATATTTACTAATAAAAATCAGAGACAAGACCAACATGGCAGCTATCCTGGTGAAAGTGTGTTATAGACCCCTTAACTATGAAGAAGAGGCAGATTAAATATTCCATAAATAGCTGGGAGAAGTCTAATACTTGCAAGACCATGTTCCAACCTGCCAGGTGTCTACTGGGAAAACAATATGGCAGAAGGAAAACAGTTCCATAAGGTTTCTAGGGTGTGGGAGATAACTTCTTGACACAGCTGATAAGGGAGCTGAATAAGGAGAGTATCCCTCTGAACCTGCTGTGTGTAAACAAAGAAGGACCAGTGGGTGATCTGATGGATGGATGCCATCTGGGGCACACAAAAATTATAGAATTTTCAGCTCTAGGGGAAGTAAGGAGGTGAATAAGCAGAGCTGCCATCTGGGACTTCTGGAGGGTAGACATTTACCTTTCTGGAGCATTGGCCAACGCAGTCCCTTAGGAGGCAGTTTGGTAGGGTAAAGTAGTCCCTGACAGCTGCACATGTTTCCAGAAGGAAATCTTAAATGTACAGCAACAGGCCATCCCCATGTGCCTAAAAAACAAACTGATGGGGAAGTCCAGCCTGGGTGAACAGAGAAATTTGACTGCAACTCAGACAAAGAAAGAGAATGTATCACTTTCTGAAGAAGAGATAGGCCACTCAGGAGGACTGCAAGGATCTTGTGAGCTATGCAAGGAGAAAACAGCAGGGCCAAAGCCCAATTAGAACCTAATCTGGTTACTGCCACAAAAAGAAAAAAAAAAAAAGAAAGAAGTTTTTATAAATATATTAGCAGCAGAAGAAAGGCTAAGGAGAATGTCCACCCTTTAATGGAAGTGTGGGGAAAATTAGTAATGGAAGATGAGGAAAAGGCTGATGTACTTGATGCCTTCATTGCCTCAGCCTTTCATAGCAAGACCAGCTGTCCTCAAGCCATCCAGTCTCCTGAGCCAAAAGACAGGAACAGGGAGCAGAATGAGGACACAAAAGCCAAGGGCAAATGGGCACTGAGTTGCTACACCACTTAGACACACACAGGTCTGCAGGGCTGGATGGGATCCACCCCAGGGTACTGGGGCAGTTGGCAGAAGAGCTCCCAAAGCCACTTCCCTCGTTTATCAGCACTCCTGGCTGGCTCAGCACTCCTGAGTTGCCTGCAAGTCAGCAAATGTGACACCCACCTACAAGGAGGCCTGGAAGGAAGATCCAGGCAACTGCAGGCCTGCCAGCCTGGAAAAAAAGGGGACTTAGAGGAGACCTGATTTCTCTCTGGTTCACTGCCTGAAATGAGGCTGTAGCAAGGTGGCATTCAGCCTCTTGTCCCAGGTAACAAGTGACAAGACAAGAGGACATGGCCTCAGTTGCACCAGGGGAGGTTTAGATTTAATCTTAGGAAAAATTTCTTTTCTTGAAGGGCATTCAGGCATTGTAACAGCTGCCTAGAAAAGTGGTGAAATTGCCATCCCTGGAAATGTTTAAAAAATATGTGGATGTGGTACTTGGGGACATAGTTTAGTGTCGAACATATCAGTGCTGTTGGACTTGATTATATGAGAAGTCTTTTACAACCATAATTATGATTCTATGATTATGATGTGTTTTGAGATAATGGTTTCTGTAGCAATGGTTATAGATTCCTGAAATGTTTAAAATAACTACTTGAGAATATCTTTCAAGTTTTTCCCTCACAGTCCTAAAACAGTGATTTTTTTTTTGTAGTATTTATATAGTTATACATACAAACATATTTCAATTCTTTGTATGCCACATAATGATGATAAGGATCATCAGTCTTGACACAGTTCTCCTTGATGTAAACAAAACAACAAACCATAGGTTCCATATCAGACTCAGAGAAGTGTGATAAAAGTAGTTTTCTGCTGCAAATGTCTTACCCAAACTTGTGATTGTAATAACTTATGATAAAGTTTTTTTAAAAAAATATTTTCAAGCCAAACCCAATGTCTTTTGCTTACTGTAGCTGTCCAAGGCCCAAATACCTCAGTCTCTTGTTCCAGACCTCACTCACACTTCTCTCACCACCATCTAGTTCTACATACATGCTTCCCCATCCCTCACTTCCAAATCACTCTTATCAGCATATCCTGCATTTGCTCCATGTTAGCTGGAACAATGTTGTCAGTGTGTTACTACTCAATACTGAGAAGAAAATAATCTAGTATTTCACAAAAGTGTAAGCACAGAATTAGTAATTATGTGGAAAGATGTTTTTTACAAAACATGGGACATTCCCCACATCCCATAAATAAATAAATAAACAAACAAACAAACAAACAAACAAATAAATAAATAACCAATCAAGTACAAAAATTTCACCTATAAAAAGATGTTCCTTTTCCAATTTATATTGCACTTCAGTCAATCAATTTGTATTGTGTCTACACAAGATTTTGGGCACCACCAGAAACAAAAACTTAATTGTGTCCAAATATCCATAACAACATGAGTCTAAAAAGAAGCTATATAACATTAAATAGATCATCATGAAAAGGTATTTCACTTTTTGCTTTGGGTAATTGGCCAACAGCTGATAGATAGCTATCTCCTTTTAGAAGCTAGGTGAGGAAACCTGGCTCTTCCACAACTTGGAAATTATTGCTATAGATTTTGTTAGAGGACCAAAGTTCTAAAAAGACCATGAGAGGTAATACAGTGTTGGCTTCTTATCTGTTTAGTGTATTTCTCTTCTTATTCTTTCATTTAGGGATCACAAAAATTAATGTGTTCCTCAGAACCATCATACATAGCATATACTGAAACTTCTTGGAAACAAGAAGGGAAGAGGTTAATACTTCCTGTTGAAGTAAGTAAACTTCTTCTGAGGAGGTTGTCTTTCTGAAAAATCAGCGTATCTAATCTTACATTGCCCCCTATCCTCCAGTTTTGATCAATTTTTTTCCTAGTCCACATAATCAAGAGACTTGAATCATGAATGGATTCTAGGTATCTTGTGCCCTTACCTGTATAACCTTTGAAATTTGAAAAATATGTTGAGAAGAGCAGAGGTTATTGCAGATATTGATGCATTCCTGACAAAAGCATGTCTAATAATCTCTACAGACTTCCCCTGCATCCAGTTCACAGAAAATAGCTCTATTTCAGTGAAATGTGTTTGGATACAACAGCCTCCTGATATTTCATATTCTTTTTTAAAGAGCTTCCCTATGTTCAAGAAGAATAAAACTCATTGGAATACAAATAATCCTGATCATCTGATTATCTGCAATGTACTTTGAAATTATATACACAAACATTTAAGCTGCAATAGCATCCCTACACTAGTTAATAATTATGTTTGATTATTCAGCCCCTGTGAGGATTGCTCAGAGACTTCATTCTCCACAACTGTTAAGGTATTTTAAACAGAATCTTAATGAAGCTTGATGTAAATTAGATAAGAAAGTTTTTTTGCAATGTTGTTAGTTTGTGTCATTAGGTGAGGCAGCAGGATGGCATTAAATGGGAGGAAAGAAGCAAAAATAGCACAAGGAAAAGAAATTAAGACAGTGATGAGAAGAGACAAGCTTTTCCCAACAAGCCTTAAAATATCAATGTCATGTTTAACCAAACAGCACTCAAAGGCAAACCAAACTCTCTTGCAATTATTGCCTGATGCTTTTCTGAAACTTCCTTGTTAATGACTATTAGCCTGTATCAATCAAGTAAAAATATTCTCAGTTTGTGAAACGCAGTTGCTGAACATCAAATGGATGTATTTTTACTGCAACAGATACTAGAATGAGCAGATGCTAGAAATGGGAATTTCAATCATATTTGCTGCCAACGGACACAAGTGAACATACTGAGAGCTACTTTTCTTATAATAATTCTTCTGTAGTTGCTAACTGGCTTATGCCACAGTATAAATTAATGATTCAGTGATATGAGTTAGTGTTAGAATAATAAATTAAAAGGAAAACCAGTAAACTTAAAGGTTGCTTATGCAGAGACAGTCTTGCAGACTTTCTCAGGGCCATAACAGGTACAGTTCAAAGGCATGAGTATTTGTGTAAAGGATAAAATAAGAAATATAAATTAGATTAATTAATTAATTAATTCCAGTTATTGGAACCAGGGAGTGTCCCTATATCCAGCTATATATCTTTTTCATTCAATAAACCATTTCAGGAGGCTCTGGGACAGCTTGCTTTAAGAAGGATTGCACACATCTATACCTGCTGAGAGCCTGGTTCTGCTGGCTCTGAGCCTGCATTTTTATAAACCTTCACATGTGGTTACTTTCAACAAACTCGTACTTGTCTACAGAAGCAGCACTTTTCCAGTTCTCACCACCACCATTATTACTGTGACACCAATTTCCAAGGCTCTCTCAGATATCTTGAGATTTATTAGATGAGAAGGAGCTGTAACTTTGTAAAGTCTAACAGATCTGACCAGAGCAGATTAAGTAAAACCCCTCAGAGAAAGATCTACTGTGTAATTCAAGGAGCATGATGATCTTATCAGAAGCATAAAAGCAATGCCAGCATCTCTCTTACAATAGTTTTTTTTCTCTCTAGGCCCAAAATGTTTCATGCTGAAAGACAGAATCTCTATCGTTGTTTTACAGACTGAGGCATAAAGAAATTACTTGTTCAACATCAGCCAGCAGACAAATGGTGTGGCCAAGACTTTGAGGGTCACAATCCATGGTTCAGAGTGATCCCAAAGTGCATTCAGTGAAGACTAGTTATGAACAGAAGTGCAAAGAAAGGAGACAGACATACCCATCAATATATATTCATATGTATTTCCTATTCCTACGCACATTTTATCCATAGTCTTTACGAAGTTTGCTTCCCATCAGCACCTTAAATATTCTTGCTCATACCTTCTGGCAGAGGAGACAGACAATTTCCCAAATATACCATTCAGGGTTGTCACAAGAAAAAATCCCTCAGAAATGAATTCTGAAACTGAGATGACTTAGTTTAGCTTACAGAAAAAATACTGTCAGGATTCAGGACTACTGAAAGTAGTATTTTCTGTGACATATTTGACTTTTTGGTACTCGCTACATTTTGGACACTACCACAGGGAAGAGGATTCTAAGTGCAAAGACAAAAAGAAGCTGTAGGACAATTCTTTTTTCCAGTTAATGCCAAACCTATGACATTTTCTTCTGTTTCTCCTACTAGAACAAGAAAAAATAACAAGAAGTCACTTGGTTGTCTCTTCCAGAACTTTTCTGTTTACAAAAGGAATACTGGCAATAGTTGTCCATAGAGAAGAAAAAATTTTGTGTTGTTGTTGGTCTAGATCCCAAGAGGTCAGATCCTAGCATTTATTATTAGAATTACCTCATCTTAGGTGGTGATATCTACAAAAACAAAAGAATATTTGAAGGTAGTATTTCTTCAAACAAAATATACATCCATGGGAAAAGACGCCTTTTTCACCTCTTAAAATTCCCCCTCTTCCTCAAAATAAGCAATAAAATCTTCATATTGACAGGAAAATTCATGCATTTGTATGATTATTGGTAAAGATCTTACTGGAGATTTCTCTATCACAAGTTTGATTTCAGCAACTTGTTAAATCCTAAGTCAAACAATTCCATATGTATAGTTAAAAATATATAGTTTTAAAAAAAAATCACTACTAATACAAACCCCAAAAATGGAAATAATTCCACAAATGGAAAACCCAAGTAACCACACGAATACACTACCACCAGCATCCTGTTTGCACACTTTTTGTTGCACGTTAATCATGCTGCCTGTCTGAACTGTGGACAATTAAGACAGCAGCCCCTACTGTAAAGCAGATCAAATCCTCTTAAAGTTGCATATGGCCCTTTAATCTAAGTGCACTGTACAGAGGACTTAGTTCTAGTGCTCACCCCTCATGAATCAGCTCAGACCCTGTAACTGACCTCATTTGGCATCTGTCAGAAACTAAAAGAAACAGCACCCAGCTGTTGACTTTATTAAAACATACAACTGCATAAATAAAATACAAAACTATAATTGGAACTCTAATATTTTGGAAACTCAATGCTTCTCAGTGGTAAAAATTCAATTGTTATTTTTTCTGTGATTGTAATACCTTCTGAAGAAAACTTAACCAGTTCCAAATCCTGCCCCCAAGATTTTCTGCTGTGTTTTCTCATTCTGTAATAAGATTCTGTCATGGCACACAGGATTCTTTTTTACCCTAAAATAAAGCTCTTTTCTCAGGGTGAAAGAGCATCAGACAAAGAAATTATTTATTAGTCAATGTTGTTGACATGTGAAAAAAAAAGAAATTCATCACTGAGAAAAGCATTCAGCAAGCTCTTTATCAGTGATTAGAAGAGGGATTTTAGCTTTTATACCATTTCTTAAAAGTTGTAGTTCTCTAAACTCCCTTGATTCTTACCAGGAATGGTTCTTGTCTTCATTTATTACCTGAAGCAGTGGTCAAAAAAAAGGAATTATATGTGTCTACAATTCTTGTCCTGCTCCTACATAACTCGCCCTAGAAGGAGTCTTCATAGTTTCAGCAAGGAGTCAGATATTTCCCCCTGTAAATGACAGTAGAATACATCACCAAAATTTAAATTTTGAAGCATTAAGAGAGAAGACTTTATCACAAGAAACAAAAATATTAGGGGGAACATAAAGAAGAGTGTAAAGATTGTATTGGGGAAAAGAAAATGTAGAATCATAGAATAATGTGATGGAAGGCAACCATCAGGATTATCAAGTTCCACTCCTGGCCCTGCACAGGACAGCCCAAGAGTCACACCACGTGCCTGAGAGCATTGTCCAAACGCTTCCTGAGCTCTGCCAGGAAGTCACAACTCCATGGAGCTGTGACCACTTTCCTGGGGAGCCTGTGCCAGTGCCCAACCACGCTCTGGGGTGAAAAACCTTCTTCCTCATGTCTAAGCAAAACTTCCCCCGACTCATCACAACAGATGGTCATGCTGCTGAGGGTCCTCTGGGCCTCTCTCTGCAATGGCTGCACCTGACTGCTTCTGGCTGCAAAGGAATTAAGGACCTCCTCTGGTACCCAGACAAACCCACTGAAGGAAGCCATGTATTTCGGACATCAAGAGAGCATGAAAAATGTTGTACAGGCAGGCTGGTGGTAAAACAAGTAAATTAAGGGGCTATAGATATGAATTTATGAAGAGGAAGCTGCTGGTAAAAGGACGGCAGGGAGGTCACTGCTGCCAGAGGTCAAACACTAAGAAGACAAGACAAATGATACTGCAGGAAGCCAGTTACAAGGAACTGAGGTTTTAAAAGAGAACGAGGAGAGTTAACAAAGCCCTGAATGACAATTAATTAATAAGAAGAGTAAGGATTATATGTCAAGCCTACAGAGTTGACTTTGAAACATAAACTGGGTTAGGGAGGCCAGTAGTAGGACAGAGGAAGGACTGAGGCAGAAAAGCCCTTGGCAAGACGTATCAGAACAACAAATTCTATCCTTAAAATACATGTCTAGAACTCATTATTCCCCTTCAGAGTACAAAAAATTCATAAATTACTACCTCTATCCACAGATCTGGAGGAAACCACTGGCAAAATATGTCATTTATTGTTAGTCTATATAAAGTGTTTTTATTAGCTAGTGATAAACACTTTATACTGAATTCAAGTAGTAATTTTTTTTTCATCCAGTTTAAGGTGACAAGCCTTCTGAAGAACCACAAAGAAAGAACTCATTGGCAACATGTAATGGAGAAAGTAAAGTGTTGGGTTGCTTTTTTGCATTGTAGAAAACGTTATACAACAAAAATTATACACAAATGGGTGTATCTTACAGTACATTAAAAGAACATAACCACTATTGTAGAAAGAAATGTTTTTGAAGACTATAAAAAAGTCTCTGTTAGCATTATGTCAGTGCATATCATATTTTTGTATAACATTCCTGCCAATGTATTGATCAGAATGGGCTCCCTGAGTCTTTGGAGACTGCTGGAATATATTTTCAGATTTAAAAGGTGGTGTCCCATTTTTTTTAATATATGTATATATAAACACTTATTTTTTGCTAATAAGCTACTGCTACAAGAAAGTAAAACATAATAAAACATTTGCTTTACATATTGCAAGTTACACATACCTACAGCAGAAGCATCTTTGCAAGTAATTTCTGACATAATATACAAGTTTTTATAATTCTTTTTGAGTTTCCCATGGCAAAATATCAAACAAAATTTGGAATAAACTATGTGGAATAAAAATAGATTATTTCTCCAGATTTGGATAAAATCAAACATGGAATCAAATTTACTTGTAACTAATTAGGAATGTTTTAGTTGTGAAATCCCCCCCAAATAATGAAGATAAATTGACATAATTAGTTAAATTCAATTGACCCATGCTGTTTTGGAATAATTTTTTCATGATGATCTAGCTAACAAAATATAAAATATTTAGCTATACTTTCATTATCCAATGAATTTGTAAAGTAATAGAGACACTGTGAACACAGAGGTACCCACAGAGTGGTTTCCCTAGCAACAGGAAGAAGGAATGTGCTGACAACTTTCCGTACCTTCATCAAATTACTGGTGGTTCACCAACACGGTTCACAGATGAGAAATCTGTTGCACTTGAAATACAGAATAATTTAAAGTGTAGCTGATGTTTCTTTCCAGCCATATTTTCTTCCTCAAATCTCTAAGAAAGCATTCTCTGAGAAAGGTTGAATGTCTGGTTGAAGATACTTCAAGGGGCAAAATATTTCAGAAAAATTCTGGGCTCTTTGCAGAAAGCTGGACCTTGCCTAAACTTCCAACTTGGTGCTCAAGAGTTATGGAGTCACCATACATTTCTCACTGAGGTTCTTCATGGCAGAAAGGAGACAGTTCTGAAGACACTCCACTTTGGCCACAATGGAGACCAAATGCATTAATTGCACAGAGCACCATGCCAAAATTGAAAAGTATTGTTCCAATATCAAATGCATTTTCTTGGCCTCTGTGACTTTTAAAGACAACCCCACAATTTTTAAATCAGAGCTGGCTTGCAAGACACCAGATTGGAGTGAGAAAGCCTTCTCACAAAGAAAATAATTTTGGATTTCTAGAGGTTTTTTAAGTCATTACAGCAAATTTTTCTTTATAGGTGTAACTGCAAAGGGGGAAACACTTCCTTCTCTACTGATATATATCCTCTATAATTTATACTTTTACCATCACTGTTTCATGGGATGCCTCACAGTATCTCTAGGATCTAGAGATGTCTTAACCTAAAGAATCTACAGAACCTACAGAAAATGGGTATAGAAACAAAGTACTGATCAGAAACAGCCATCTATTGTCAGTTTTAGCATTTTGTGCTAGGAATACATAAAACTAACCTGTTGCATCTGCCATGCACTCACATATGTTACTGACTCTAAAGGTGGAAAGTAAATGCCTTACAGCAGTATCATCTTCTGAAAAAACTTCTGCTAATCACTCAAGAATCTTTACCTGAAACCCTAGCCATCTGAATCCAAATTAAAATGAGCTTGAATTCAGTAAAAACAAGTAAAGTTTTGCTATTAATTAATTAATTTAATCTCTTCAACGTGCTATTATTAAAAGAGTGCATTTTAAATTATCACAGATACAAAAGGGGGGAAAGAGTGATGAAGAAAGACTGTTCCAAACTGTGATGCCATAGCTGTAAAGGTCACAGAATAAGCTGCCTTCTTCCTCCATGGGCTAGAAACTCCAATCTGAATTTGCTCCACATAGGTCCTGGCCCTTATATCAGGAATATTCCTTACTTTCCTCTGCAATTAGTAGTAAAATGGGATGTTCTGGTAATCCACATTTTAGGTGGGCTGAATCATCTTCTGGAGAGGTCTTTCCCTCCAAACCATCTGAGCAACCTGAGAAACTGCCTCATACAGGTGTATAGGTTAAATAGTTGCCTCCACCCCTTCATGCCTTTTTAAACTTCCACAGAGCTAGAAATTATGTACCTCACACTATTTATGAAACTGGTAACTGTTGAATTGTTTGTATTTCTATCCTTTTTCTAGAGGGACAGAAGCGAAAGTAATAGAAGAGATGAGAGACAAGAGACAAGAGAACAATTTCTGTGTTGGAATCCTAATTTAGGTCCGGAATCTGTTACCTTCAAATTGGAAGCTGGTGGCATTCAAGGCAGTTATCCCATCAACATATTATGTTCTCTGATTTTGACAGCAACACAGTGATGGCATTGCATTTGCAGGGCTGGTCTCAGACAGGATGACAGATGGCACCTCCATTACATAGTGATGTCCCCAAAGAGATTTAAAAACAAATGGGTAGTTTTCAAAGATAATGGCAAAGAATAAAATGCCATGATTATGCATACAATTTAGACAATGTAAATAGCAACCAATAGCAGTCAACATTCACTGGAGCTCAGTCTCCATGAAATCCCTGAGCAGCACCTTCATTTTAAAGTTGAATAATACCTCTGAGGAGCATCAGTATCAGTGCAGAAAATATGTGATGGAATAAGACAGCAAATGGAGATGTTTGCTCAGCCCCTTCTGCTCTCCAGAGAATCTGCACTGGCTGAAAGGCTTTTAAAATGTGTAGGAGCAGTGTGAAGTATTCAGCTCTAGAATTTCACCCACAAAAATATGGAGTATCTCCATCTTGTTTGAATAAATCCATGTATGGCAATTTAATAAATAAGATAAGAAATATCCACTGAGACACAACATCATATTCAACAATTACTTATTGACAGAGTTGAAAAAAGCAATATTAATGTCTTGTAAGGGATCATACTTAAAACATGTAAGACTAAGCATTCTGTCTGCCAATCCCATAGTACAAATCTATGGTAAAATATTCCGTTCTACTGAATTCTACTGAATTCTACTTTTCTGATTTGTTTTGGTAAAAATTTAGAGGACTGGTATATCTTCCAAATTGAACTAAATATTTCCTATGATACTGAGCTGTTCCAGCATGATGCACAACACTAATAACCAAACACAGATAGGTAGAGCCATCCACGACTTTGATACACTCATGAGTGAAACGATCTAGCTGGTTATCTCTGGGCAGTTCTCTGGAGTATAAATATGCCATGAATTACTTTTTTTTTTTTTTCACATCTCAACAACATTATAATGACTAATAAACAGTTATTTTGTGTGAGGAATAGAATTTTAGAATTTTTGCTGAAGAAAATTCTCACCAGTATGAATTAGAGAATCACAATCCAGTCTCTAGAAAGTAAGTAGATTTCTCAGTGCTTTTAATAATTTTAAATTGTGAGAAAAGAAGGTCTAAAAGCAACATGTATCAGGAAAAGTAAATATAAAGTAATATCTTTCCACTTTTTCAGCTTTTGAGATTCAATAATCTTGATATTATAAGCTACATACTTCCTAAATAACCAACAGACTTCAACCAAGAGTAAAACAAGATTCTCATGTCAGCATCCACCCAAAAGACCTATACAAGGTTGGTATCTTTCACTTTTAATATTGCTTCTCTAATGCTTTGTGAAAAAAAAAAGCAAAACATAAGAAAAACTAGTGGAGACATATCAAAAAAATTATTCTTATTTCTTGGGGGGAATTTTAAGAAATGCTTAACTAAACCTCATTGATGCAGAGTATATACCTCTTTACTAACCATGATCCCTCTGTATATGCAAGACTCTCCAGAATGAAATTGTCCCATTTCTGTTCAGTCATCTAAATGAGATCTCTTAATTAGAAATAGAGCCTGCTTTGATTCCCTTGACAGCTAGCAGTAGAGATATGCCCCTCAGCTGATACTGGATTTTGTTATTAAAAAACTCCTCAAATTTAAAAATGTTTATCACAACCCTGTCTAATATAATTTTCTTTATTATAAAGTAGCACTGATAATTTAAGCTAGTTCAAAGCAACTTCAAAGCATATAATCAGTGGATTTTATGGACAAAATCCTTCTGTCTTCCAGACCAGCAAGTAATGTTCAATGAATGCAGCTTATACCCTACTCAGTAATGAAATGGAAAATTAGAAAAATTGGAGAACAATTGCAGCAAGTTTTCAAATGAGGCACCAGGGAAGGAATTATAATTCAAAGCAATCTTTTTCATTGATTAAGGAAATTAGGAACCTAAGAATCCACCTTAACTCATTATTCATTTCACGTCCTTTTTGTCTTATTCTTACAAAACCTCACAAACAAATCAACTGAATTCTCTGAGATGCTTTAGCATCCTAGCACTCATTCAGTGATGTTGAAGCTATTCAGTTGAAAGTAACAATAATCTAATGAACATATGTTTTCCTCGGGACATAGTAAAGGTCCCATCTTAAAACTGAAGGACACCCCCAAGAGTCTGAAGGAGCTTAACACTAAGTAGCAGTGAGTACATAATGAGACACTCACATGAATGATTCTAAAAAAGTATCACTATGATTCCACAATCAGTTTTCAGCTACAAGAATTAATAAAAATTTAAAAATCTCATTGCTTCATCTTAAGAATGTTCTACATCTCATTGTATTGGACAATATTTATAGTGAAAAAACCCAGAAATGTGGAAAATCATCAGAAAATGTAACTGGGCTGTGTTCCTAGATTATTTAACCATTCCCTGCTGAACTGGCTATGAAGACTTGATTACATTGAACCTCAGATGGGTTCCACACCATCTAACATCCAGTAAAAAGGTCATACAATACATGTCAGAGGAAGTGGATGGATGGATGGATGGATGGATGGATGGATGGATGGATGGATGGATGGAGTGATAGCCCCTCTGTGTGTGTATACCTTGCCCATATTCCCAACAGCAGATGTTTCACTCAAAGCCACAAACATCTTTTCCCTAGGTTGAACATCCTGTATTTTTAGACCATGATGATGATTTTCTCCCTATCAACTAAACTGAATACATAGTGAGTATACAAAATGGTGTGTGGAGCTATACAAATGAAGTTTCATGTGCATATTGTTTTAATTCATAAGCTCCTGACATTACTGTTTAAGTTCAGTATACATGTAAAGCTACAAAAAGGGGTTGTGAAGCAGATCAGAGTAGATGTCAAAAGAATCTGAGAAAAGCAACTTATTTTCCCAGACTACCTCATACCAAAATCACTGACCTGAGAAACAACTGGGAAGATGTACACAATTATGAATAGCTACTGGGGTTTGGTGCAGCAGATGAAGACAGGAGGTTTATACAATATATTAAGTGCTGAAGACAAAAAGTAAAATGCTGTGAAAAATCTGTGGTGGTCTAAAGACAGACTTTTTGTTTATGAACCTTGCAGAAGCAGGAACAACACAGACCAGAGTTGTTCTCAATTGTTCTTTAAGTCTTTTCAGATTTTACTGAATTACAAAGAACACTCCTTATTAACATACTTTGTAACCTTACTGCAATCAGAAATGAACTGCTGTGGTCCATCTAGAACACTGTCGTGCTAGGGATGCTTAATATTAAAGACTGGCTGGGTATTTTCTTTATTTGGAAAGGGTGTAAAGCAGTCACTCTTTTTCATTTCATTTTAAAGGGATGCTGACTGGCTGAGCAAGTATTTTTTTTAAAGAGCATAAAGCTTTCTTCTCTTCATGCCCCTCTCCAAAATACTGCAAAGAGAACAGTGAAATACTCAAAAGACAAATGTTGAAATAATTCCTTTATAAGCTGTTTTCATTGAGTTTAATAAAGATTTTTCTCTTTTAATGGAAAATGACTCTACATTGAAAAAGATGAGATTATTATGAATTTATAGACCCTATTTAAAGTCAAGCATAGGTGAAATGAGCACTCCTACTTCTTGCTTTTAAGGTCTGTACAAGCACTTCTTTCCTGTATTTTTTCAGGGCTACGAATTTCCTTGTACTACAGGTTGCATGATAAAAATCCACAATGCCTGATTCTGCACCAAAGCTGCATGTACAGTTCTAAGAGAGGCATGAAAAGCAGCACATGAAGATCTTTTCACATACTGTCTGTGCGGGATGTGCCAGGTGATGGACCTGCTGCATTTGTTTGCACAGTGTATTGTGAGTGAATTGTAAAATATCATTATTCAAAAGAATAGGGTGGAACAAGAGAGAGAAGAGAGAATGGTATTCCAATAGAGTGGGCAAAAGATCACAAAGAGAAACAGATGGCACTTCCTTAGAGAATGTGCTCATGTGGGAGAAGCATCCACACAGCAGACTGGGGCAGGCAGAAATGAGGATGATGGCACACGGAGTTCATCCAGGATGAGTGCAGCCTTCTACTTTTCTGAGAGGAACAGAGCTCAGGTCTGTGAATGGACAGATATCTGAAACTCCCACCTGTGTTTGCACCAGGTGACACAGAGCCCCACTATATGACATCACTGCAAGGCTTGGCAGAACAGGCAGGAGCACACGTGCCAAGTTACAGTCACTGCCACAGCTCTCTGCGTGTCTCCTTCGTGCATAGCAGGGCCTCGCTATGTATGACCTAAATAATAGCCATATTAATCTGGTCTTTAGAATAACTTTGGAGCTACTCCTCTCTTGCCATGTAGCTGCAACAGCTTTTACAATCAAAGCTTCCCAAAGCCCTTGAGAAACTTGCCAGGCAAGAAGAAAAACACAACCTCCACAATGTATCCTTCCTGTCACTGATACCATGGCATGTACTGAAGGCATGGTATCCTTAGCAGGAAACTACCATAAAAAAATCCTCAAACCTCCTTGCACATTATACACAATACCCTTCCAAGATGCAAACAAACCCACCAATTAATTTGAAGATGTTTAATTAGATGAATAGTTTAGTTATTACCGTGACCCCTCATTTGATATTCTGCTGCTACAAGGCACATGTAAAGACTCAGTAAACAAAGGAAAAGAACAACTTGAACATATGTCTGACCATGTACACATACACATTCTCTTTAGAACAGTCTCTATTTTTCATACACAGCATGACTCATTTAACTAGGCTCTTAGCAATCACAGGGATTACAAAAATATTATAGCTTTGAAGGTGCTTAATTTTTTGTCACACTGTAGACTCCTCAGATTTATTTATCTATGGGTTTTGGCAAAGCAGTCAGAAATAGAGGAAGAAACTGTAGTTCATCTTTCTTGCTCTGAAGGGAGGTGGAAGGAAGATGCACAATCTATGTTCTCCCACAGAAGTGACCTCCATGGCATATTTGAAACCCAAGACTAATGGTGTCTAGATGCATAAGTGGATACCAGACAGCTCATTATCCAAAATTACACGACTATCCCTAGAAAATACATGGTGTTTCAGTTTGAATAAGGACTGTGCTGTAGAAGGAAATCACCTAATTCCCGCTTACTCTGCTTTGTTTCATATGACAATGGAGGTCCAGAGAGTGTGAATTAAATTGACTACAGATGAAACTAAACAAAAGCACACCTTATCATGCCAATGAGAGGGCGTGTTTAGTCATTAGGGCCATATTTGAGTTAATCTGAAGTCAAATCTACAAAAGACACATAATGTGAATGTCAGATCTACAGCACTAGTTACTCCACAGATTCATTCTGGTTTTGCCATACTACTTGTTACTGTGACTCGGCCACAGATCACAAAGCCAATACTCATCTATGGGTTTCACAGACTGATTTATCCATCAGCCAGAGTAGATCAACTTAGATGGCAAATTCTGTGGGAGGAGAAAAACTTTTCCAGCTGTATTTCCTTGGCATTCTAGTCTATGAGGGTGATAAGCCTTGAGGAAATTGTAACAATGAACTAAGATGGCAAGGATGAGCAACAATAACGTTAAATCTCCCCAGATAAAATACGTACCCATTTTAATAGACTTCTTCAATGAGACTTTCAAAAGGAACTATAAACATAAACATGTAAACACTCTTACTTTCCCTATTGTCCATATTTCTTTAAAGTAGAATTACCTGAAAAGGCAATGCTACTAAATATTCTTGAGAATCAATGGGAAAAAGGTCAGAAGAAAAAAAAAAGATGGAGTTTTTACACTACAATTATAGACTTGTCAATTTCCGTTTCCAGAAAAAGACCTAGAACAAAACAAAAGTCTGTAACCGTCTTGTGGATTGCAAGACAATGAGCAGTGAGTTTACATGACTTTGTCAAGTACAATATTACCACTGTGATTAACATTACCATTCCTGTGATAGGAAAAGCAACATAACTCAAGCATCTTGCCTTCTGTTAAGGGTAACTGATTCATAGTACTTTTCATGAACAAAATAATGGAGTATTATAGAGCTTACAAAAGAGAACAAAATTAGTTGGAAAACCTTACTTATAATGTTTACTAGTCTCCATTATACTAGAAATCCCTAAACTTGGCATGCCTTAGTTCTTCTGTTAAAAACTTTGATGAAAAAGACACTGTCTTTATTAAAAGTGAATGGATGCTAAACTGAGGATTCCTGTCAGAGACCTGAAGGACAGGGTTATAAAATTACATTCATAAACAGCAAAAATAAAAATTTTGTAAGAAAGGAAATATTTTCATATCATTAAAATAAAGAGCGTATTTTATTGAAAACAGGTAAAAGACAGGTGAGAGCTTTTGAGAGAAAAAGGAAGATATTTTTAATTGGAAGCTGAATAAGAATTGATCAATAATGTATTACAAAATATGCTACAGGGTAAGGACAAGGATAAGTGTAAGGATAGCATTTCATTCTTGGGGAGTTTCAAAGTGTTTAAGAGTCAGAGATTAGTAAGAATGGGTTAGAAACTCCCTGTCAAGTATGATAAAGCTGATAGTACACAAGTGGGGTAGGGAACAGAGCACATGGTCTCACTCCATTCCTCTAGACTTGTATTTCCAGGACTGATTTTAAAATTATCCTAAATTAAAATGTTTTTTATTTTTTTTTTTGTTTGTGGGGTTTTGTTGTTGTTGGTTTTGTTGGTTTTGGTTTTTTTCACAGTAGCTATAGCAAAGAACTACAGATTAGGAGAACCTACTCAAAATTTTAAAAGGTTTAAGAGAGCACCCACAAAAAAATCTTCTCTTGAATGAGTCAAGATGTCCAAAAGACCTAAAAATTAAATAGATTTATGCATTTTACTACCAAATCTCCTGAAATATCTTCTAAGTTTTCCTTTTATTTGATGTGCCAGCAGGAGTTAAAAACATGCATGAACTCTCCAAAAGTGTTGTGAACCAAACATGCATTTATCAATAAAATAATGCATAATTCCATTTGGAATTGTCTTTGTTGTCTTATTGAGGTAAATAGTAGATGTTTAAATGGCTTTTAGTCATACCGCTATTGATATATTTCTTGTTTTCCCCTTTACTTGGCCGTTACTGTAAAATAAACAATGAACTTGAATTTTATTGATTTAAAACCCATCTATGACACTAAACACAGTCATTTGTAGCTAGCACTCTTTTTAGGAAGGCATTTCAATATGTCCATTCTATAACTCTCTTTTAACCACAAACCTATTTTTAATTGTTGCTAAATGTGTTTGGAAAACGTCAAATTTTTTTTATTTGGTTTTGAGTTATTTCAACTTTTTAAATTTTTTCTTATCTCCAAGTGTCTAGTATGGTTTTTTTACCCTGAAAAAAATCAGGTTTAAGAAAAGTTAAATTTACCAGGACAGCTTGATGCCGTCCTGGTATTTTTAAAATATCATCTGATTTGGATCAGCAGTGATGATCAAAACTATTAGGAAGTTCCAAAACACTGAAAAATTCTAGGGGATTTTTTTCCCCCTATCTGCTCCTACCTTGATTTTAATGAAAGAACACCAGTTTTTCTGGATATTGAATTCAACATAACATTTTCTAGTGAATTCAATGGGATTGGACAAGGTTCTACCTGTACCTTACCATGCAATAGATCCTCTATGAGCAAATGGCATTCAAATGACAATTTACACTACTGACACAAATAATAACAGATGCAAATCATGAAGAAAGTTCTTAACCAGGCTGAGAACAGGAAAGACATACTCTTCTGAAATCAATGGAAAACCTTAGCAGGCTTCAATCAGACCAGAATTAGCCCTCCTTTTTTTGTTTCTCAAAGATGTTCTGAGCCTGAACATATCTTCTCTTCATCCACTGTAGAAAGAGGAATAGAATTTTTACTTTTCTATGTTTAGTAAACAGAAACCTAAAGCTGTCAGTCATAAATTTACATTCTGATGAATATAAACATCCACACACCACAAATTTTTCATTGTAGCTGTATTTGGAAATAAACTCCCGTAGAGATAATATCACTGTGCAATGCTTTAGTTCAGACCCAATGCTGGGTTATACCTCCTTGGGATAAAAGATTTAAAATGGACATGCCAACAAAACCTTAAAGTACACTATCACTGTGTAACTCTATTGCTATAATAAGGCTTCATTTGATTTTTCTTGAGAGTTAAAATAAAATTAGGGCATAATCATAATTTCCCCTATGACAAACTACTTCTCATTGATCTCTCAGAAACCAGACCAATCTTTGGATATTAAATAGTCATTTACAGCAGCAACAGGTATATTATCTTTTCAATAACACAATGTCAGTGACACTGACTTTCAGAGACATACACTGTAGTGGTCTCTTGAGAAGCCTGAGTAAACTCCTGGCCCAGACAGTAGGGAATAACAAGAACTAACCAGTTGCTTGAGGGATATCTAATGGATTTTGTTTTCATTTGTATTGATTTTTATAAACCCTCCCAGCAGGCTTATTGGCTTTTGTTAAGTGGGTACCAAAGCTACATTGATTGATTTTTTTTTTTTTCTGTTGCTATTGTGACATTTAGAGCAAGGTAACAGTGCTTCAGAGTCTGTTGTCACACCTTTCAAAGAATTAATTCAATCCTTACTAATGCATTTACTGTGTAGGCAGAGTATCTTTAGATTAGAGGAAAGGTATACAGCTTGACAGTATTACTGAATATGTCATTCCAATTTACCCTCTTCAAGTTGTTAAGACAAATTTTTATGTTTAGTTATTTCTGTTAAAATTCCAGTGGTGCTACTGAGCACAAACATGATAAAAATATGCATTACTTGTCAACCCATGAACCAAGCATCTTATACCCTGAATATTCAGGAAAACAGAAAAGAGTACAAAAGAATTTCTACCACAGCTTGAGAAGAAAAGTCACAGTAATTAGCAGGGGAAATGAGCTAGATGGGGTTGGTACAACTTCAGCTTTGATATTATTATGGTAATCTTCATCCAAAACAACTTGCCAACAATCACATAGAAAGCTTAATAAAAGCACCAGAATTAACCACAAGTTTCTTGTATCTCCTGGCAGCACTGTAATAACAAGAACATCTTCATCTGTCCTCTCAGGTAAGACCATTATTTCCATCCTAACATCAACTCTCTAATTGAGTAAGACACCAAGAAACATGCATAATTCTATAAGATTGTATTAAAATTTCAGTGGAACAAAATCATGGATAATTTCATTACTCTAATTCAAAAATCAACCTGCAGAAAGACAGCCCTGAAAAGACAAGATTTCTTGGATCCTGCAGCCTTTATGTATTCAGAGGATATTATATACCATTACTTAGTTAAGATCTGACTTTGAAATGTCAAATATGATGTTAGTCTTCTCCAAAGCAGTCCACATCTAAAATAAACAGAAATCACTTTTAAAACTCATTTCAAAGTGAAACTGACCAGATGTCTCAACCTTAAAAAAGAAAGCCCTGATGCAATCAAAACATCTACTGAGAGGAGTAGTGGCTGCATTGTCTGCTAATGGAGAGAAGACACTATCCTAACACTGAACTTGAGTGCAAAATACTCTCTTAGTTCTTCAGCAGGATTTATTTCTTAAGTCAGATATCAGTTCTCTTTAAAAATCGGTATGATGAGATCCACACGGGATTCTATAACATATGTGAGCCACATGTTCCAGTGCCTGACTAATCACACAGTACATTTTCCCCTGAGCTTTAAATGGAATTTCTTGCAATTCAAACTGTGCACACTGCCTTTTTCCCACCCACTGGATACCACTGAAAAGACTCTGTCTCCACCTTTTTTACTTTTTCTCACCAGGTATCAATCCTCACTGGTAAGTGACTCCCTTGAGCCTTCCCACTGAGCCTTCTCTCCAAGCTGAATAGTCCCAGCTCTCTGTCTCTTCTCATACTTCAGGTGCTCCACTCCTTTAATACTTTTCGTGGCCCTTCAGTCAACTTGCTCCATTAAGTCCATGTATCTCTTGTACTGGGAAGCCCAGAACTGGACACAAAGCTCCAGATGTGGTCTCACCAGTGCTGAGCAATGGGGAAGAATAGTCTTCCATGATCTGCTAGCAACAGTTTTTATAGCCCAAGAGGCCACTGACCTTCATTTGGTGCAAGGGCACATTGCTGGCAGATGTTAAACCTCAAATTCAGTGAGACAGGCAGGGCCTGCTCTGTAAGGTTGCCTTGCAGCATGTCAGCCCCCAGGGTGCAGCACTGCCTGACATTATTCTGCCTCAGATGCAGAGCTTTGCATTGCCTTTTCTTGAACTTCATGAGGTTGCCATTGGACCATTACATCAGCCTGCTGTGGCTGTTCTGGATGGCAACACAACCAACTGGCACATCATAGTGATACCTGATGCACCACCCTGGGTTGCAAACAACTTATAAACTTGTTTAGGGTGCTGTCTCTCCCACCAACCAGATCATTGATGAAAATGTTTAAACAGTATCACCCCTTAATCAACTCTGGGGTTCACTACTATTGACTGGCCTCCAGACAGCTTGTCACAACACTTTGAGTACAGTTTTCTGTCCACCTTACTGCTCACTTACCTAGCCAGTGCTTCATACTTTGTCTATGAGTATATTATGGGATACAGTGTCCAAAGCCTAACAAAAATCAGGATAAACAATATCCAGTCCTCTTCCCTCATCCACCTAGGTAGTCATTTCCTCAAAAGACGCTTGGGTTGGCTAAGCACCATTTCACCAAAGCCACAATGACTATGTGCAATCACTTTCTTGTCCTCTGTAAATTTGCAGAAGTTTTTAAGGTTTATTTGCTCCATCACTTTCTCAGAATAAGGGGGGTGACCAGCCTGTAGTTCCTCAGATCCTCCTAGGCCTTCTTCAAGATAGCAGTGACATTTGCTTCCTTCAAGCCCTCAGAAACCTTTCCTGATTACCGGGACTTTTCAAAGACAAACAACACTGGAATTGACCAGTACTTTTCATAACTATAGGTACATACTATACAGGTCCCAAACATCCAGATTGTTCAAATTTCCCCTATCCTAATTTTCCTTTACCCAGACTCTCATTGTTGCAGGTATCTAGTATTCCTGAAGACAAATCCTGCTGGTAGAGAGTGAGGCAAAGGTGGCCTTGAGTACTTCAGTCTTCTCCATATACTTTGACACCAGGCTTTTCATTGAGTTCAGTGCAGGAGCCATGTTTTCCCTAGTGTGCTTTTTGCTGTCTTTGTACCTGTAGAAGCCCATTCTGTGGTACATCCTGTTCCCCTCCATATTCAATTCCAGGTGTGTTTTGACTGTCTTCACCCTTTCTTTTCACATGTGAACAACATTTCTGTATTTCCTCTCTGCACAAGTACCTGAAGCAACTTCAACCTGTGTGTTTCTTCTTCAGTCTGAGTTTAGTTACGAGCTACTTGTTCAACTGCACAGGTCTTCTGCCAATTCTCCTGCACGTGTGGTTGGACTTAGTAGAGGCTATCCTTGAAAAACTAAAAGCTCTCTCAAACTCCTTTTTCCTCCAGGATTGTCTCCCATGGCATATTTCCCAGCAGGTCCCTGAAGAGGCCAAAGTCATCTCTCTTGAAGGCAAAGTGTGTGATCCTGGGTTTTGCCTTGATACTTCACCTATGGATCCTGAAATCCACACCTGAACTCATAGTCTCTACAGCCAGAACTTCCCTCAGGCTTCACATTCCTGGCCAGTTCTTTTTTTGTAAGAGTAAGATCCATCACAGCATCTCCTGTCATCAATTTCTTGGTCACTTGTGTCAGAAAGTCAGCAGCAATGACCCCCAGGAACACCCTGAATTGCTTGTGCCATCTGTGCTGCCCTTCCATAAGATAACACTTGCCTTTTTCTCCGAGAGAAGTGATTAGAATCTTTCTCCTCACAACTTCTGTGGAGCTTGAAGGTAATTAATTATCTTGGAGGTATTTTTCACATCTTTCAAAAATTTTAAATTGCCCAAAGGGGGTCATATTTTTAGGGGGAATTAAGAGGGTGACAGAAGTCTTGTCTTCTTTTCCTTAAGAGACCATATGGAAAATATTCTCAAACATGGTCATTTTACCATCACAAAATATGGTTGCATGCATAGGGAGCTTTATCAGTCAGAATAGTATTTTTATTTTTGCTTCCATACCTATCAAAAGGAAGTGTCATTTTGCCCCTAAACAGGTCATCAAAGCTTCTTCCACTACTGTTCTGTAAGCTCAGACCTGAAGAAGCAACCAGCAAGGCATTAGCTGCCTTCAGCAATTCCTTTAATATGGAATAAGGCCAAATCTCACTGAATTATCATTAGTGTGTTCTAATGAGGTTAAAGGTATGGAGTCCTTTAGCTCCTGCTAATTCTATCTGCACATGGTAGTCCAGTTGGCTACTGTTGGGTTTCAGCATCTTAAAATAATATTCCCATTAGCTGTTGAAGCTAGTCTGTTTTTCTGAACTGCCATTGTTCTTTATATCTGAAAATTACCATGATTTTACTGATGGGAGAATCCTATTTGCTATCATACACTAAAAGACCCAGACACAAAGAGCTAAAAGTAGAGTATATACAGACACCTGCCAAAGACACATGTCATGAAGGGCCATGAAGAAGCTACCATCAGGAAATCATGTCTTTCAGGAATTGTGATCTTGTTTCAAAATGGCAAACAACGAGTGTTCTGTACCAAAGACTGGATCTATAACAAACACTGAGTAAGCAGAACACATGGTACTGACATGAATTATATTCTACACTTGATATTTTTTTCTATAATGTTTCCATGAAACAAAATATGCTTGCATAGGTTAAAAACCCAGACAATTCTTTTTTTTTTTTTTTTTATTTGAGGTAGTGGGACCCACAAGAACATCTGAGTATGTTCCCAAATTTGGAAAAATATTTCCAGCATTTCCCAATATTTCCCTCGTATCTACTCCTAAGGTCCCTAGCAAAGGGAATACAAGAGAAGGCTTCTGTAACACCAATATTGAAAACATGCTGGGGGCAGAACAAATAACTGGAGAATCATCAAACTGTAATCAAACTGAATCATTCAAATTGTAATTGTGAACAGTAATCTGCTATCTTAACACTAACAAAGAATATCCCCCCCAAATATGTGAGATCTAATACCTCATCATCTGATTTTAAGTAACACTGCAGCTTTCCATGGTGTAATAAACAAGGGAAGCAGCACACAGTGTTTCTTCAGATTCTCACACCTCTCACACCTAAGCTACATATAAAGATAACCAGAAATGCAATTACATAGAAAACTAGGATAAAAAAATCATACAAAAGAATATATCAGTTCATCTGGCTGTAATGCAATAGTACAAGAAGAATGTGTCTTATGAAACACAATCAATATATTTACATTTGCAACCATGAATTTTTAAAAATTTTAATGTATTTTTTCACTTAAAAAAAAAGTGATCTTCCTTATGATAAGCAAAGGATGTATTTTTAAACTTTTTTTTAATTGCCTAAAAAAAAAGAGCTTTGGCTTTCATAGATGTGGATTCCCTGCTGTTTGCCTTACCTTGAGAGACATACTGGAAATAAAACCAGACTCTGCCATACAAGGTACATCAATCACATTCTTTTTATACATACTGCTAGAAAATGTTTTGTGTAGTTCTGTCTTGATTTTGGTTCAAAGCCATTGCTTTTCTTCAAGTCTCACAAAATACTATTTATAAAGTCATCTACTAACTACAGTTCATTTTAATTCATTTATCTAAAGAAAAAGAAAACTGTAAATAGCTCCAGCATGGCGCTGCATGAAGCAAACTGTTGATTAAAAATGTATTCTAATAAAATGTTTATCAGGATCTCTTCAGAGTTTTCAAGCAGGCTTTCAAAGCAGTGGTGTGTGAGAGTTGATTAAATGCCTCTTATGTGCTACATATCCGTAGTATTAAGGTCAATCGAATTCTCCTCAGCAAAAGCTGGCAACTCAGATGAAATTCAGTGGGATTTAAGCAGCAGTTATTTGGGCATTGAAAGCTTACCAAATTCTGCTAGCTCTTTCCCTCAGTACAGGAATGTATAAATAGCAAGACACAGTAAACAACCTGAACTAAAATCACCAAGCTTAACAGGCTTTAAACAGGACATGAATATGCAGCACCTAATGCTAAACAATACTCGTTAGGCTGAGATAACCAATTAAAACCAACCACACGTTTAGCACTCAGATGATCCAATGCAAAAAGCCAAAGCAGAAATACTAATTCATGTTTAAAAAAATTAATAACACTATGCATCAGCCTAGCAAGCTTAGCATCTGAGCAATTTTAGCAAGCTTTTACAGCTCCGTGACATTAGCACCCTTTTTCTGCTCCAGAAATCAGCAATGTCTTCTACTGCTCAATCCCACCAGCCCTGTTGGTGTCAGCTGTCAGACTAGTTTCTCTGGTCTCTGTGCTCAATAAACACATCCAAAGTTTAGTACTTCTCCTCCAAGGAAAGATTAGAAACACCAGCCTGATCCTTTTAAACAGCAGAGACCAGGTCAATAATGGGATTTTTACATGATGCATACCCCTTTGAGCTTCAAAGGAAATGTCTGCAGAGGGGTTGCCAGTGTTTGTCACAATTGTTTTTAACAATATAAGACAAAGAGTAAGAGCAGAAGGGAATTAAGAATCCACACTGACATCTTGTGGACACAGAGCCAGCAGAGCATTTCAGAGCACTTTCAGTACACCCCATTGGTGTGTTGTTTAATCTAATAGACAAATAGTACTGGGAAAGGGAGATGATTTCCTGATACTTGTTAAACTGTACACTAAGGAGTGAACCAAGCTTGTGTAGAATGGTGCTTCACACAGTAAATATGAGAATCTGGACACTCATTAAAAAATGTACAAAAATTAATTTAATATTTTTATTCCCAAGGCTCAAACATAAAAATGAAACATAAATGAAAGAAAAAAAAACCCCAACAGAAAATGTTAAAAACCCAAAGAACAAAACACTTTACAAAATTTATGTGATTATTTTAGATTACAAGCAGTGATTTAGCTAGGGACTTGAAGTCTATACTAATAGCAAAAAAGGAAACCTGATGAAGTTAACATGGTAACAGTTGACATCTGCAAAATTGACTGTTCCAGAAGCATTTCCAGAATAGCAGACAAACACTACTGGTCTGAAACAGCTCTGTTGTTAAACAGTTTGGTTTTTTTGTGTGTTCTGCCAATTTTTCTAGAAAAATCCCAAAAAATCTCTGAAATATCTTGGGAAAATTCTTGTCAACAGAAAGTGGAATTACAAATTGTATTGAAATAAATATTCACGAGAATGGTTCCATGGAAAGCAGAGGAAAATAACTTACTTCTTGGCTTTGGAAGGAATAACATAAAAGAAAATGTTTTTAATCTCAGCCTTAGGGAAAAACAATGGCGATTCCCCTATTTCTTCCAGGACTTCTCAATGTATCTCATTTTAGACAAGGTGTGCAGAGAATACAGAGATGAAAAGGAATCTTAAGCACTATGTTTTGCATCACATGTCCTGAGAAATTTGCCTCAGAGAATTATTGACATAGACACCAGAATAAAACTGCTAGCAGGAGGAAAACACACATGGATATAGAGTATGCCTCCAAGATAATTTTTAATCAACGGTGCCAAATACTGAGTCCAAAAAGCCCTCTAATATAACTCAGTCTCATAAGAATTGGCTCATTTGATGACTTTAGAAGCAAAATGATTCTGAAGAAGTAATTTTATGCAGGAGCACATTCCAAGGGACGACAAATTTTCAGCATCACCAAAGACTTTTCTTCAAATGTTAGAATTTAACTAACTTCAGCAAAACATTTTGAAAACAGTGTGGTTCCAGTAATATTCTTCTGAATCACATAAGATTGCTTTTTACCAGATCTGTATCAAATATACGACCTGCCTTTTCCTTTTAAAGACAGTTGCTCTATCTTGGTATTTGCCCAGGAGATCCAAGGCAAAACTGAATCACGGCTCATTTGCACCATATTTGGACTGTGTTAACCCTGCACTTTTCAGTTTCCTGCAGCATTCAGAAAGGATCTCTCCTTACAGTCTCCCTTCAATGTATAATTTTGAGAATTTTGGGGGTGTGAAGAGACTTTTCTGTGGATATGTCTCTCACAGAGAAAGGATTTAAGATGGTACATCCATCAGAGGCTTAGTTGATAGATCAGGCTCACAATCCCAGGGTTGACCACATTTGGTATCCAGAGTCTCCAATTTCCTTGCTATTTTATTGAAATCTGACCTTTCTTGTTCTAGTCCTCTGGCACCTTTCAAGGGTTGTTATTCTTTCTTCCAGCTTGACTTTAAGCATTCTGTACCTGGATCATGTCAGGACATGAAGATGGGACGTTCCATGGGTCCTTCTTGATTAAAGTTCTGTTGCAGTTAACAGTGTCCAGCCGGAACTGGACTGTAGGTTCCTGTCAGCTGCTTGTGCCTGAATTGGTAAGAATCTCAGCTCTTCCCTCAGTTAGTGTCAGTTCACTTGGCATTCACATGTGTGGTTTCTGCTGAAAAAAAAATAAAACCTCACCAAAAAATTAATAAATATTTTGGGATTTCAACCTGTCAACATGAAGAATGAGAAAGGATTTAGTTGTGGATTACTGAATAACTCAAGGGGAAAATAAAATTATACTATACTAAACATGGCAAACATTCACTCCTTTGAGGAAAGATAATGCAGCATTTGTCTTCCACATACAGGAATTGCATGTGACAGGGATGTTCATTCTGTGTCACATGGAAGGACAGATATAGCTTGCATGTACAACAAACCACAGATGATTAATGAAGGTCTTAATCTTTAAATCGATAAAATAATGTTTTCAGTTTGTAACTATATAGAGAATAAGGGAACTTAGTTCTGCTCATAGTGATGCTTATCTACACTTTAAAGTGCAATGAAACAAATAAATGAGCATATGAATACAGCTCATCTCAAAAACCATAGACACCAAGGAAAAAAAACCCAAAAACCATATAAGAAAGCACCTACAAATTAAAGAGTGAAAAATATATATCTTAGGTGTTATTCTAAAAACCCTGAAAAAAAATCAGATTGATTTGAATATTGAACATTGGATCTGTGAGAAACAGTAATAGTAAAACATGATTCATCATGAAAAACACTATTTTTCAAGACATTTCTATGCTTTGGTAATTAAAAAAAAAAACTGTATCCTATTTTTTAAGTTTTATTAATTTAATTTGGTAGAATTGAAATTGAAAAATACATTATGCAAGTCAGTCTCTCAGCTGAGTTTCTTAAAAGTATGTATTAAAATTATTCCAATGAGTTTTTACAGCTTATTAAAAGGTTATTGTGAACAGTAGAGGCTCATTAGACCGTGAAATAACATGTCAGTTTTAGAAAAATCTGTTTCTTAATCTTTCCTTTTCTACATTATGTAAAATTTCATTTCAGTGACTTAAGATAGTGAGAATCCCTGGGTGAGATTTCAATGAATCCTCTTTTTATTTCAGTCTAATTCTAGTATGTTTCATTTATGACATATGCTTAGCTATATTAAAGTCTCTCAGGAGTGAAATAGGTATTAGCTACAGAAATATCAGGTTCACTTTCCCAGGAAGAAAAATTAAATTTTACATGAAAACATAAACACTTTAAATTTTATTCTATTGCCCATGTTTAAACTACATTCATAGTTTATTACTGCTGATATCCTCACTTCAAGTGAATCAGATGTTTAAGGACTGTAGAAGTAGAATCTACAGGGCATATCCAAACATGATCAGCAGAACACATGGGATAAGTATTAATCTAGAAAATATCTTTTCAGCCTGTAAAATTATCCAGAGATTGATGTGGGTGAGTGTCACTTGTTTATTTCCAAAGGTATCTCTGCAAAATAACTTTAATACTGATTTGTTAATACTGAAGCTTTGGGCAGTGGAGAGTAAAAATCTTTTAATTAGAATATTTACATTCTCATGTCTTTCTGAGACATCTCTTGCAGAGATGCCTAGCAATCTTATGGACTCCCTTGCCAACTCAGAACACATAGGCAGGGTTTGGAGATGTGGATCTGTCTCCAAATCACCACATTTCTGATGGGTAATTTTTAAGTGTCATGCACACAAAGGAATGAATTCTTGTGGCTTGGCCTCCATTGGAGAGCCACTCTGCGGGAGGTTCTCCCTGGGACATCGCCGCCGCCCACTCAGGCTCCACCTCTGAAGAGGAGGACTCCTCCCAGGAGGAGGACTCAGTGGGCGGGACTAGAGTATGAGAAGGCGTGCCCAAGGCTCTGATCCTACCCACCTTTCCAGAAAGTTCTGTTACATTCGATGTTCTATTGGTTATTGTTTGCTGTACCCTCCTCTCAATGATTTTAACTGGATCCTGTACCCTTCTATCCCCCCCTTACCCCTCCATTGGTTGTACTCCTTGACTCCTCCCTGTTTCTGCCTCCCTTAAAATCCCTTGCACAACCTGCTCTGTTTGGAGTTCTCCCTCCATCCCTCCCCCACCCAGATACCTTCGCCCAACCCTCAATAAAGGAGACCACAGGGGAGACCCCCTCTCACAACCCTTCGCCTCCTGGCCTTATTCCAGCAGCGCCTCGTCCTCTCCTTGCTGTGGGCAGCTCCGCGTGGAGCCATCATTCTTGTGTGACCCATCCACGCCCTCAGAGGGACCCTCGGCGGGCTCTCAGGCTCCAAGGAGCTGGTGCCTCAGCCAAGGGTGGCCT
>VXAC01007482.1:41002-52170 GCA_013399225.1 Rhipidura dahli | reverse complement strand
ATGACGAGGTTTTCTCTTTCTCTCTCTGGCTCTGGAATCACCATGGTGGAAAATGTTACCATCCCGCTCCGCCGCTGGATACGGGGCTGTCTCCTTCAGTCCGCCGTGCAGTGTGTGCTGGCTGCTGCGAACTGCAGGCTCCGTCAGTGCCCCGCTGTCCCGGGAGGGGAAACAAAGCCCGTCCCGGAGAGGCCGCGCCGGAGGGAGCCCGAGGGCCGCCCCCCCCAGAGCCCCAGCAGAGTCCGGGCTGTGCCTCGGGAAGGGACAAAGGCAGCGACACCCGGCCCGGCCCGGCCCGGCCCGGTGGGACCGTGGCTGCCGCCACCACCCCTGGGCCGGGAAAAAACTCCCCACACTCCCGCCTTCCGCGGGATTTTATAGATAACATTGAGAGAAACGCGATTCGACCAGGCGACTGTCTGTCATGGCGGGGTTAACCCGTGGCATGGACTAATTTATCTCCCTGGGAAATTTAATTTATTCTTTTCAATTTTGAAAGAGAATAAATAGATGTGTGTCAGGTCTTTCATTTTTTCATTTAATATGGAAAGTTAGTATTTCAGTGAGCAAATTCAATTTTGAGGAAACGTCTACCTAAGAAGTAGAATATAAAGATGTCTAGTAGGAAATGGCCATACAAGAACGTTTGTGGGCATAGCACAGTTAGTGAAAACTCATTTGAAACTAACTTGGTACTTGATAATTACTGTGGTATATTGTTAAATAACACAAACATCAATTGGTATCCCTTTTTCCTCATCAACCAAAGTCATTGTTCTAGTGCCAGTTTCTGCTCAGGGGTCTTTTTTTGATGCTAACTGTATACAGCGTAATTATGTCAAGTTACTCTCAGTCTAATTAAAAGCAGTCTTCATCCAACACACACACAAGAAATCCCCGCAGTCTTAATCCTTCATTTTTCATCAATCGAATTGAATTATCCTAATTTCCAAATTTTAATCACATTATGCAAGTTCACTATGTGATGAGAGACTGTTAGTGTTGCCATATTCCTAATCAGATACCTGTATGTACTTAAACAATGATACGTCTGAAACTCTTTCTTTCAGTATTAACAACTCAACTTGCAGAAATTGACCTCTCAGATGTAACAGTGTATGTTTTAAGTTGTACAGCACAATTAGAAAGACAGTAAAGCAATTAAAGGTGTGCTCACCTGCTCAGGTAAAGGCCAGCTTGGAGGTCAGCTGTGCACCCTTTTGTGTCAAGGCAGCTTCCAGAAAAAAGGCGGCCAAACTCCTCACCTGACAGAGCTTCTTCCCCTGAGCTGATGCAGTCAGGTGTGCAGGGTGAAGGGCAAGAAGGAAGGAGGGGACCCAGCATAGGATGACCCACAGGCACAGTTTAGAGGTAAGGAAACCCAGATGCTGAGCCAGGAAGATCCAAGGGACAGGGCACTTTATAGTGGGGGTACAAAAGGCAGGGATAAGGACTACAGCCAGTAAGGTAAGGCACAGAAGACGGGGTCTGCAACAAGGGAACCAAGGAGAATAATACATAAGGAGGGGTTTTGGGGGAGAACCAATGGGGTGTCGAGTACCAAAGAACTTTCTGGAATTCATACATATTAAATCAGGGGAATTAATATGTGTAACTTTATGAATGAACTGGGGAGGGGAAACCATGAACCAATGATAACAAATTATGTAAAACACAGAACTGGGGGCTTATGAACTCTCACTACGACCAAGAGTGCCAGGCTCAAACCGTGGTGCCTGCCTACCACAAGCAGTATTTGGTGCTGCCTTTGGTGGCCTGGGTGGTTTGAGCTATCTACACTGCCACAAAAAATGCCTTCAATGCAATAATATTTATGAAAATTTTTACCAAAAATACAGTTTGCTAGGCTCGTAAGTGTACTCTGTTTCTTTGTATTTTGAATTCACATGGTTGTATTGCATATGACAATGTATAACTCACAACTGATGAATCATAAGGTGAAAATTACACTATAATAATTTCATGGCGTTTTGTCTAAAGTAATACTGGATACTGGTAAATCCTGAGTTTCACTGAACAGAGCCAGGATATTTGGAAAAGGGAGGTACAGATTTTTAATTCCTTAGCCTTTGATCAACACAACTAGCTTTGTTTTGTGATATGCCTAAATGTTCGCAAAGTAAGTCATGCAATAATGCAGTACAGTGAACAGGTTTCATTGATTAATGTAAACATGGTCACATTCTGGAGATGTTTTTGACATCGTTCTGGTTGGGGAACATACTAATGAGCAATAACCTTCAGTACTCCAGACTCTTAATTATTGCTTTGTTTTATGCCTTCTATGTTTAGTGATATTTCCAGACACATAGCACAAGCAAATTTTTGTCCAGGCCAAAACCATTCATTTTGGATCACACATACACACAAATTAAACGTTCAAAAAATCTCTAAACACCTAAGAGTTCTAACTGTGCTTAGTATTTTTGCCAAGCACTGGGGCATTGTTCTGTTCCTAAAGCTCTAGAACATACCACAGCTTAAGAACATTTCAAGAATGGTGGCAGAATTCCCATTGATTGCAGAGTCATCATCATAATAAAACAATTACAGTCAGCAAAAAAATGGAAGTAATTAATTTTATAACTTTGCACAAAAGAAGGAACAGAAGCTAAAGGGAGGTACTTGCAGTTTGCTTCCAGTTAGCGATAACAGGTATAAAAATGACTTCGAAAAATGTATTAAATTATAAAAAGATTTCCTGCTGGAAAGAAATTTAACAAATAGCAAAAGGTCTTGAGCCAATCTAAATTAATTATTCAGTTGTTTTGTTTGCTATTCTGTTATTCCAATTCATTTCTTCAGTAGATGGAAAGTTTGCTTTTAATGACGAGAAAGAAAGAAAAATTGCAACCCTTCTTATTGTCCACATTGGAGGCAGCTGTACCACAAAATAATTTTTTGTCTCTAAGCACTGGGGTGAATGGTTGTGTGGTAACTGACACAGAACACCCTCAGCTCAGTTCACAAAGCCCTCAATGGCTTTGTGTACATCGGTCCCTGACAGAACTCCCTCTTGCAGACGTGAACTGAGTCAAGCAAAGCTGGAGCATGGGGTGGTGGTGCTGCAGTAACAATGATCCTACATCCAAAGAGGAACTTCTTTTGTCCTGCCTTTCAGCTTTCACCTTTTCTGCAACACGAAGGCAGGTGCAAGAGGACATGAAGGCCACCATACATATTTTTCAGAACTCTAAAATTAGACCAAAGAGATGTAATACATTATATTCTACAGTATTTGGGGAGGGCTTGGAACAGTCCTGAATTATTCTGTCAAGCTGAAAGACATAACAGAGTATTTTTTCTCCTATAGATACAGATATGCTCTATTTCTCCTGTAACATATACATTTTATGGTTTTCATTTATTTTTATGAATGTGTTCATTTTCACCTACTATTTAAAATTTAACCTATAATTGAATTACCATGATCACAATGAAAATTAAAAAAAAAATGCTTAAATTAACCTCCCAGGACACAATATATAATTCATATATAGTATCATGTTTTTGTTTCATTCTCAGTTGCAAGAGAATATTTCTTTTTTCTTTTTTTTCCTAATAGAAATATTCAACATATAATCCTTTAATTCTGTCTATGAATCTGAATTGTATAGGTGGACAACTCCAATGTTTTGCTAATATTCATATATAATATCATATATTATATGCTCTCATATATCTCATTCTTCAAAATTCAAGTTGACAAGCAATACCAGCAGCAGTACATTAACCTTTCTGAAGGCACTTTGAAAAGACTCAATTAGTGACCACTAGAATATTTCATTCTGGAAATCTAAAAATGTGTGATAGCTACATAATGCCTAAAGCACAATGAGACATCATCTCTACTGAAAATGTCCACCACATAATACATTACTATGTTAGTGTTGGAGTGCTGCTCTATCAGGTACATTTACAGCATAAATATACTATAATTGCAGCTCTTCCTGTTAAGCCACTTGCTCTTGCATTATACAGAAAGCTTGTGCAAGACACAGGTCTAATCTTTAATTTTTTTTTAATTCTAGTTTTAAAAATTACTTTGGTTATATCAGTGCAACTTAAGTTCCATTCAGTTTTCTATATGTTACTAAGTGCATCATGGAATGTGATTTTATGGATGTCTAAATTTTGTCTTTAATAATATGTCTGTTTTAATTTAGATCTTTGTTACATTTGAAGTTCTGAAAAAAGTTACATCTTTGTTCAGCTTTTAGCTTTAACAAAAAAGGTATCTGGTACCCTGACCATTTTAGGTGGGAGAGCTTAAAATGTTAACTGGGAAAACACAATTCTACTCTTTTTCTGCACCATCTTGAAGAGGTTTCAGTGTAAGAGTGATATCAAAGAAAACCAGTTCTGTTCTAGATGCCACACAATTCTTTGAGCTACTGATTTTAATGAGCTCTGTTCTTAAAGTTAGACAAATTGCATGTCTGGGAAAAAACTACAAATCTCTTACATCACCTATCTCATTGTATGATGAAAGTTGAACAAGTCAGAGTCCGTGTAGTAACATTTTTCTCCCACGAATAAATATTGCCTCTGTCATTAAAAAAAACCCCAACATACTGAGATTTTACAGGAAACGTGTCAGTCTTCTCAATTAGAACTATTTAAAGGAAAATCACTGCTGAGGCTGCTGAAGAGCTTCCTCATGATGTGAATCTGTCATCAGGTCTATCATTGCTTCTTTAAATGGTAACACTGACAGATCTGTGTGCTTCTCTCCTTATTGGATGCTAGCTGGAGTCAGGCAGCATGTCCCAGAGCACCTCAGATGTAACTGCAGTCCTGAGAAAATAACAAACCAGAACAGTTCCTCCTTCTATACTGGTACAACACATTTAGAAGCCAAAAGGTTCTTCTTAGCTTTCCTTTCATTGTTTACTCATATTTATTAATAAAGATGTCTATTTAATTCTCTTTCCAAGTAGGTTTACATAAAATGAAAGAGTACACAAGTCTCTTTCAAATAATTTGGTTATTGCAGCTATTACACAATTCGTTTATTTTTTTCTTTGTTTCGTGTGTTACTTTTGAGACCATTGGAGCTAAAAAATGTTATGGGTTTCTGTTCCTTGACTTGTGAATATTTACAGTGTAAAAAAGGTAAAATGCTCCTTCTTTAAGCATAATTTTAATTTCATTAAGGTCACTTACAACATATAAATTCAAAGGAAAATTTGTCACCATCTGCAACAGAGAAAAAATATTCATACTGTCTGATAAAGTAAGAAAGGATAAACATTAGTTGGAGTGCAGTTGAAACAAAGATAGGAAAGATACAGCTTCCAAAATAGGTATTTAACCATGTTAATCTCTGAATTCTTAAGGATGACTAATTGAAGGATTGCAAAAATTAAATGAGACCAAACATCTTAATATAATTATTTAAAGCAGACATTCAGGATTCAAATAGGAATGGTATTGGTAATGAGTTCTATGAGTGATAATTATTCATTCCCTGATGAGAGTTGCAGGTTTCAATAGCTCAAATCCAAAGTAATTCATAAAGAACACAGTATTAGCAAAGGACAGCACAGTGCAAGCAACTAAATACCTCTGTCATGGCTGTGGTCCTACACTAGCTTACTAATTTTTTTAAAAACTACTACAAGCAAAATTAAGTATATGCTTGTATCATGGAAGGATAGGGTCTGAAATCTTTGAAGGAGTGCTTCATTCAGGTTGTCTTATTCCTTGTTTCAGAAGTGAATGATCACATTCCTATATATGCCATATAGCTGATCTCTGTAAGAGTATAAACATGAAATCTAGCTACATGCCATTTTAAGTGTGCAAATCTTGCTATTTATCACTAAAGCGTCCTGAGGATGGGTGCTCCAAAACCTTGCAGGCTGCTATAAACACATGGCCTCTTTTGTTTGTCCTTCCCTGGGTGTAAAGAGAATCTCTGCAGGCTTCTCCGAATCTGTTTATCCCTTGCTCACACAGAACTTCACTGCTATGTTATGGATATTCCTTATAATAAAATGCAAGAAGAGCTTCCAGAGTCGTGCCAGGAGATTGATGCTGGTCGTATCTTAAATGCTACTGGAAGATCAGTGGAGATAAAGCAGAACTGGAAACTCCTACTTCCAGTGTTTAGGGGAAAAAAGGGATTACACTCTCCTCCAAAAGCCACAGTGTTTTCAGATGTTCTCTTTCAGAGTAAATTACACAAAACACAAAAGTTTTAGATTTGATTGTCAATATTATTCTCTAACAGTAAGCTCTGTGTTTCACCCAAGTGTGAGTTCTTTCACAATATTTTACTATTTCAGGCATATTGAAAAGCTCATCCCTCTCTCTTTTTTACCATGCTCAGCTAGTTCCTCCTTCACAAATTGACTGCACCTATGGTGAAATAAAGGTCACACCATTACTAAATTAGAGTTGTGAGTAAAATTTATGAGAACTTGGTGGGAGTGCCGGGTAAGTTACCTCCATTTAGACAGAAAAGACAATCTTGTAAACAGTAAAGCTGTTTTATTGCAAACTATATTGCAAGAATCTTGCACATTTATCTACCATCATGGAAGGTTTTGATAATATCCAGAATTTCTGTGGCAATTCAGTCCTCCAATCTCTTTTGGTCACAGATTTTACTTTTTCAGGCAGTTTTCTTGAGAGAATTTCCCTGGGCTTTTGGACCTTACAGCAACTTCATATAAAAACAGTCCTTCACTGAGCTTTTTTATCTCCACTGTTATTTCTGTTTGGATGAAGATGTTATGTAACCAAGGAATAAAAACAATAATTATTCTCTCCCTGGAGTTCATATTTACTCAGAATGTCTTAAGCACAATAATTGCCAAATATTTTCATATGCATATTTTCTCTTGCATTTACCAAGTGTTTTTCTCATTCTTTCCCACTGCTTAGACTTTTGATGTGCATTGTAAATGTTTGACATTATTTTGGGTATAGTGGTTGTACTTTATCCTGATAGAAAGGAAGTTTAAGTATTTCGCTGACAATTTAATTTAACTTTCCCTCATTTCATAAAAGCTCTTAAAAATGCTTGAAAGCAAATCTCATGAGACCACGGGAGTAGCACCTGTAGAGTAATTACAACAAAGCTATCATGGAGAAATTAATTTTAGAGTGCATATGAAGTGAAATTTGCAGTGCATATTCCAAGCCCCAGAAGGCCCAAATGGAATACACAGCTGCCATTCAATTGAAAAACGGAGACCTGAAATGTAGCATATGGCTATGGCTTTCAGGGAACTATTCTAGTAGATGTTTACAGTCAAACAGGGGAACTTGTGAAATGAGCTGAGTACTGAAACAGAGGGCAGAGACACAATTAGCAAAATTTTTTTTAAAAGTATTCCAACAGGTTAATATCTTTATAGAAGCTGCACACAGTCACCCAAAACCACTAACAACAATAAACAGTATTCACATTCTAGGGCAGTTGATGCTGTCTTCTCTATGCTGAGGTATGAGTTCTTGAGTTTTCTAGATGTTTATACTGTTTCCATGTACAAGACAGATTGTCTATAACTAGCAATAATCCTAGTAAAAGCTGTATCATGGATGTATATAAATACAGAGCAAACAATTCCTTCTTTTTTTCTCCCCTAAAAATATAGCAATAAAATTGAAATATTTAAAAAGGCTAGATAGATGTCTTTCTAGGGTAGGAATCTTTAAAAACACTGACCAAAAAACAATCAACATTCAGTCACACTGGCTTTTAATGTTATTTTATTTCTAATACTGCAAACTACTTCCATAATGCAATTTTGTATATATAACGTAAGTTACATTTCTGTGAGAGAGAAACGGGGGCTTTGACATTAAATGTCCATCAAAAAGCATCATAAATTATTATATTTTATTGGTAATTGATCTACTATTTCTTTCCTTTGGAATAACTGACTTTCTCTTCCATATTTGGGATAGCTTAACAGTGTGGTTATTTACTTTAAAGATCGGCCGTATTTTCAGACACTGAGCTATGCAAATTTGCTTTTACCTTCCTTGGTACAAAGGTTTTCAAAAGTATAGGATTTTTAAAACACTCTTATCTTGTCTTAAATTTTCATTTAATTCAAATCTATTAATAAAAGTATTTATTATGACTTTTACATACATCTCAGAATCAAAAGGAGAAATACTAGGAGATGAAAATATTTTATGCCATTTCATTTGCTAGTAAGTGTAAAAATACAAAATACTGAAGTGAAATCTACTGAAAAGTTGTACATTGCTCAAGATTCATGGTATTAGAAGTTGCAAGAGGCTGAGGACAAAGATTGCCTAACCTTAACTTGATTTCATTCATAGAAATTCTTTTTTTGTTCATTAGATAGATCTGTTAATTCCTGTAGGGTAGAGAAAAAATATTATTTGTGTATTTCCCACGGAAGTCAAAAAAACTGCAGTTCCTTAAAAAAGGCCATATTTATCAGCAGAGGTAAGTCACTGCTATGACTTTAAAAAAAAAGCAGATTTTTTTTTTTTTTCTGCATTCTGCTGGAGGTAGGGGAGATGAATCAGAAGGAGAAAATAGAGATGAATTATTTTGCTAACAACAGTCACAGACACTAGGTGGGGATGGATGTCAAAACAAAAATATTGCTTCCAAAATGCACTTATGCTGCCAAGAATCTAGGTCATATTATATGTAAGGAATGAACTGGGGATGCTTTATAAGTTCCCTGTGATTTCTATTCTTTTTGTATACATGTAGAAATATTCTAATCTGGGCTGATAAAAAATTACTATTTTCCTCTATTTTTTCAGTGTGCAGCCTCTACTTCATTCATCTGACACACAAAAGAAGAGGCTAAATAAAACATTCTTAGATATTCACCAGAAATTCACCACCAATTTTTTAAAAAAGATCCTCCATTCAGTTTAGTCTGATTTGCCTAGTACTGATACTTGAGGCTTTTCCTGCCAGGCAGTATTATCTCAGGCCACATTTTACACTTGAAATTTAAAGAAGTATCTTTAAAGAAAGCAAACTAGAAAGCCGTTATGGTGGCCAAATCAGCAGAATGAGAGGCTTGTGGCATGGAGACAGGTGCCCATTTACCTATTTTGAGAAATTCAAAGGGTTTTTAAAGAAGACCTTTGAAACATGGGAACAGGCCAGCTCCTGTGGCAGGGTTCTAGAGGTTCCTTTGTGGATGTTTTCCTTGACCTCTCTGAAAATTTTGTGTTCACATGCTAGAAGATAACCCACAGCACGAGACCCCCAAGTTGCTCATTGACAATGTACTCCAGGTGCTGGGGGAATCACTGGTATGATAGAGCTACAGGCACTGATATGGCAGAGCTGAATGGGTAAAAAGGAAAGAGATGTCCCCTCTTTGAGAAAAGTCAGAGTGGAAAATTCAGGGGAAAAGCACAGTTTAAATTTGCCTTCAGGAAAAAATCTGGACATTGTCTGATCTTTTGCTAAATGTGTTAAATTTAAGCTAAATCGTATGTTTGAAGTTGGGAAAAAAAAAAACAACAACAAATGAGCTGAAACGAAGGTCTAGAAACAGCAAGAGAACTACACAATCTTTCATATTGAACTGCAAAAAATCCCCTTCCCCTCTGAAATCAATCTACATACACATAGACTAGATTGAGAAAGCATCATTAGAGCAGTAGAACTTGGGTTTCTCTACACACATAATGCAGAAGTAACATCAAGAGCTGCTGACATGGAAAAGTTAGTGTGAAATGCATTTCCAGGATTTCCAGGATAGAATTAAGATTATATCCAGGCAGGTAGGATAGCAACCATAACATAAAACATTTGAAATTTAAAGACCTTTTTTTTCCTTACATTTATTGTGAACATGGTACTGACTAGAATTTGATGACCAGTGGTCTGAAACAAAAGCACTGGACAGAAATGAGCTAATTATTTAGATAAATTAATTCCCTATTTGGATGTTCTGTACATCAGTTACTGCAATGTTGCCAGTGAGTCCTGACACATCCCATACAGAAAACACTTTGTATTTTATGGAATGAGAAAAGACAAGATTTAAGGTGTGTTAATAATTGCCAGAGTGCTTATTGTCATCTGTGCAGCAGATACTTTTCAGGTCACTGTCTGAAATACAAATTCTTGGCATGGGAAGCAGCCTGTGCAGCCACTTCTTCCCCAGCAGCATCCGTATTTCTCAGGTGTGCCAGGAAGCCAAGGTTACATAGAGAAACTCGTTTAGATTAAAAATCACATTGAGAAGTACCCAGAGATGTTGTATTACACAAATTAGTGCCGTGTTCAAAAAAAATCAACATTTATTAAAATCTGTGGGAAAAACTCAGGCTATGCTGTTAAAACAGATGTCAAATGTAAACACAGAAGATCACTAAAATCATTCTGTCACAACCTTTTGAACCAAAAAAACCTTGACATGTATTTTGTTGTCAAGAAGAGCAAGAAGACAGAAAAGCTGGCAACTGCAGAGAAAACAAAGCAGTTTGCTACACCACTATGGCTTAATTTCTCACACAGAAATTTTCAACATAATGTTGACAAATGATTTGTCATAAACAGAGCACATCTAGATCACAGTGTGGCCAACTAGGGAAAAAAAAAAAAAGATAAAGGAATTTTACTCTGTGATATGCCTTATCACTCACATAGCAGGATTCAACATTTTTTATGTTTAATTTTGTTTAGGTTTTTTTTAAAGTTAACTTCAGCTTTCCAAGAAGAGATAAACCTCACAAAAAGGTGAAATACATAAAAATAGATTTTATGGAAAATTACTAATTAAATTATAAAAATAATTTATTAAAAAGAATATAAAAGAGAGTCAGTAGAAAGCATATTCTTATCCTGTCTTTATTAGAAAATTTTTTAATTTTTCCTTTTCCTAGTTCTATTCACCATGTCATTCTTCATATTGTTGCAGTACATTATGTTCATTAATGATTCAAATACATATGAATAGTATTTTTCCTGAATAGGTAGAATTGTAGATTTTCTAAAACCTGATAATTTATTTTTTTATTATTATTTTTTAAAGGAGCTGGTATTCTCCATTGGCTCTTCCTAAAAATTATATTTTGACCCTTGGTTTGTACATGCATGTACAGGGACAGAATGCTGTCACTCTGTCTCTTAAAAGATGGAGAGAAAGAGCCAGGAGAGAGCTAATAAATCCTGTCTGAAT
>VXAC01007482.1:0-35529 GCA_013399225.1 Rhipidura dahli | reverse complement strand
ATAATACATAAATATATATTGGGATATATTTTTGGGAAAAAATATGGACAAGAGAAATGTGAATTGTTTATTAGTCGCAGGGAAAAGGGAAGAAAAAAGAGATCCTTTTCATGGTATTTTTAAGGTAAAAATGCATAAATATAAATAGGCATGTTTTCTATTACAGTTTTATATGTGAATTTGACATATTATTTAACTCTTTACATAAATAAAAAGATTTCTCAAAGATTTTTTCCCATCTAGACCACAAGATGTTACAGTGTGTATATATTACTGTTCTGACACATACATTAAGAAGATAAATACACATTTAGGAAGATAAATATTTGAAATACTGATATTTGATGAGTTGGGTGTACAAGAATGTGTTTATATGTCTGTTTTTGTCTGAAGAATCTTTTTCCATGACAGGGAAAAGTTGAGATCTACCCTTGAAGAGTCATACTGCAGTCAGGACAAATAGCTCTTAAGACCAGAAGAAACAAAGAAATAGTAGCAAGTACACGAATGACTGATATTGTAACGATAGCCAAGAGTAAATCCAAAGCTGCTATACATCAGCATTCTTTATTCATTACCCTCCAATTTATTGCCTACATTAGGAACATAAGAAAATTAACCAAGATGTGGATTATTCTTCAGGGTTGGTAAAAAACTAATTAAAAAGTGATTAAAGGTGAAAGTACAGCATATTATATTCAAAGGAGCCACTAAAAAGTCCATTTTCTTAGCTCCTTTGTTCTCCTAGATCTTATGATTCTAATAGGCAGTTTGGGGAAAAAAAAAAAAAAGGATCTTTTTTTCTGGAAGTTTCTATAAAAGCAAGCTATTCAGACTCCACTAAAATTATTTCCCAAGACTGGAGAAAGAGTTGTTGCTGAATTCAGACTGTACATTGAGGAACATCGGGCTTGTTGTGGTGAATCTAATTTAATATGCTCAACTGTGCAAGTTTTTCTTCTTTAATTTTGTGTTGCAAATACTGTGTACCCGCTTCTTTGTAGAAATCCACTTTCTAGCTGCCCTTTCAGCTGAATCAGTATTAAGAACGGTCTAAAGACAACATGCATTACTTCTATAAATGGAGAAAACAGTACCATTTCACATTACTTTTAGTTTACAGAAGTTGAAGGGGATTTGCCCATGCTTTCCAAAATATTTCTCTTTGGGAAAAGACTAAATCTAGGCTTTCCACTTAAAAAATGTCTAAAGACATAGTAAAAGACCCTAACTGCAACATTTTAGTGGTAAGACTCATAGCTGAAATTATGAATATTTACTATAAATCCATACAAAATGGGCTCAGAGATCCTTCTGTGAATTATTAAATCTGAAGAAAACAACTTGTGTGAACATTACATTATCAATAATAAGAAAATTGGAGTGAGGAGAAAAATTAATTAAGTTATAGAATTATAAATTTATTTGGGTGTATGAGCAAGCTAAATATTGTATTAATACATGCAAAATATTGCTTAATGCTCAAGCACCCCAAAACCTGTAAATAAGCTGTATAATCTTGTGCTATAGTTGTGTGTTAAATATAAAAGTGAGATGGGAAACGTCTTTTTTTTTCTTTAAACACCTGTTCAGGAGATCTAGATGAAATGCAGCATTGTGCTCAAATGACACTTAATATATGAAGAAAAGGCCCAACACAACCCCCAAACTACCTGCTAGATATTTTCTATTTCGTTTGTTCAGATGTTTGTATTTTAAATGAAGAGGCTGTATTAAACAGACATTGAAGTGCATCTAGATTTCTTGCCAGCAAGAACAAAACCAGCAAGAATATAAACACCATGACATTAGACATATGAATTTCTACTGAAAGATGACAGAATATAAAACCTACAAATGCAAACCCATTTCTTTTGAAGTATGGAGAAAAAGTAATAATACAGATTAACTGCCTTTAGGTTAAGTTTCAGAAGGCTGAAATACACTCAAGTTCCAAGAACAGCCAAGATTTAAAAAGTAATTAGAAACTTTCAACAAGCATAAGTCCTGGTGTTTTCAGCTTGGAAAATGTGATGGTCTTTTATTTTGCTCCCCCATGTGATGCATGATATGACATGAGATTGCAAATACAACAAGTTAGTGACCCTCCCCTCACTTAACCTGGCTTAAGTTTCTCACAAGTCAGATGACAGTCTGTAACTGGGGATAACAATAGAATGCATTGCCACAGTACACTTATGGATTGGATTACACTTTTCTAAATTCCTCTGAGTGATCAAGTGTTTTAAGATATTAAAATACTAAAATAATAATTATGACTGAAATAAAATTTATTAAAACACCCAAAACATAATACAATCAAGAATAAAATTTAAGATTAAAATATATTATTAAAATTAATTTCACATTTCCAACACTCAAGGACAGCAGCAATAACAAAATCCAGCAATCTAGTCTCCCAGCCTAAGTACTAGAACATACACTGTATTCCAAATAATCCACACACATTACAAGAGGAGAGATTCTCCCAGTGACAGCAGTTAGTGTGCTTTGTCTGACAGATTAATTGGTGCTTTAAATGTCATCTAATGCTAAGACATTATATTTTTGTCAAGATAAAAGAAAAATTTTGTCTCTACACAAAACAAGAAGTATAATTATGCCTATGATGCAAATGGTCAGTGACTTAGTTCTCACTAATGTCTGTTTCAATGATTGCTGCTTCTCTGTGCAGGAGCTGTTCTCCACACATAAAATACACAACATGTTGGAAAATACTGCTAACAAACAAGCCTTTACTTTTCAAGTCAAGCAATGATAAAAAAGGTTAAAATTGTATTTTCTGAACTATCCAACTACCAGTGCAGAAAGACATTGGTGCTTAGGAAATACATGTCCATAGCAAGATTTTAAAGTGATGGTTCAGTTACTGAGCAACCAGAGTAGTGTAATCCCCATTCTTTTCAAAAAATACATGAATGAGAAGAAAATACTATCATACCTCTTGAGAAATACCCATGATGTATCTTCCCAGCTATAAAACTATCCAAATTCCTACTAAAAACCAATAAACAATATTTCAAGAAACATCAAATTTCCACATAAATTGACAGATAGGCATTTCTAAGATTTTTCTGCAGCCCGAACATAACGATTTGAAATTTTGTGGATGATCTAGAGGAGGATGTCTAATCTTTCACGATTCTAAAAAAGGAGCCACTCACTTTTCTGCTGCCTCATCTGCCTCAAGCACAAAATATTTAAGTATCACCTTCCCCCTCTTGTGGTGTAGGACGGAAATGAAAGGTCTAGCCCAAGATGGATTGTTATGACAAGGGAAATACACCATATGCACATTTCTGTCTGAATGTATCCAATCTCTTTAGGTTATGTGAAAACCTGTCGAATCCTAGAGTCTTTCTAGCCCTATACCCAGTGTAACTTATTTTTGGACAACTTTAGTGCTGGAAAATATCTTTGCTCTCTAAAGCCAAGGCATACCATTATAGAAGACAGAGTATAAAACACAACAATTCTGAGCTTTCCATCTTAAGGAACATGTATTTCTTCTCCCTTTCTTTCAACAGGATTAACCCAGTCCAACTATATTTTTGGGTAAGATTACAGAAAATTATATGTTTCAGAAAGGTTAATTCAGCTCTATTAAAATTCCCAAACAATGGCCTGACATGATAAAATTTGATTTTGAATTTCCTTCTCCTGAGGCAGGCAATACAGGTAATTCAGTATTTAATGACTAAAGCTCCAGGTCTGGGAAGAAGTCACCAGGAAAGTACCTCCTTTTTGGGGATGATGGTCCTTTTGTTTGGAGGGAACAGGGACTATTACAGGAGGTCACACAGCCAGTTACTGATTTAGAAAAAAACAAAGAGGCAAATGTGTTGTCGTAGCTGTGATTCATACATACATAGTTATATTTCATTCTTTTTAATAACGTATAATCTTCTGTGCTGCTTTTTTTTTTTCTTTCTGCTTTCTGCTTCTTGTTTTTTGTTTTTTTTGTTTTTTTTTTTTTTAAATGGGCTTTCAATAGAACTGAACAAAAAATCTGCAGTGGAAACCTGAAGGGCAAGCAAAATCAATATACTCTTTCTAATCAACATAAAAAATCCTGTTTTGTCTTTACAGATGGCATATATTGCTCCAAAAAACCCCTGATAACTAGAGGTAGACATTAAATTGATGCATATAAATAAAACACATTGCTTTCTTTGACATTCTCAAAAAATGCCCCTTGGCTAGTGGACAGCTCATTTTGTCGGGAGCTTACAAAATGTAAAAAAGAAAAAATCCACTTGCTCTTTCCAAAGTTAGATAAATTAATTAGCATATTATACAAATTAAAATAAGACATGGGGACATATTTATTGACCAAAATGATCATACACTCGAACTGCTATCACTAGTAACATGCTGGAACTGAATAATGAGCTGTAGTAGTCCACTGTCTATTCTCTTGCCCACTCTGCTTTTCTCTCATGCGATGTAACAATAAATAAAGTGTTCTGACTACAACTGTGTGATCACATCTATCAAAACCAGAAGAAATTCCATGGCCCCAGACATAGTAAAGATCAATGTTAAGTCTTCTACTTATCACAGACCTTTCCATGGTCCACTGATGTTTGTAACCTTCTTGGCATTTTTTTGACCAGAGGGACATGGATCAGCAGCCCACGAATTTGCATCATCTATTCCAGTGTCCTCTTTTGAGCTCTCAACTCACTGGTGTTATGTAAGTACAGCTTTCAGAAGAACTGTATAAAGCAAGTATTGTACACTTTGTTTGCCATGTTGTCAAAAGAGCTGGGAGCTCAATCCAAATACAGGATGAGGGAGAGGAAGTGGAAAAGAAAGATAATTCTTTTAGGGACAGTTTTCTTTACTCTATTTCCAAAAAAAAAAAAAAAGAGCAAAGGTAGTCACATCAAATTTTGCTTTTGGTAATCCCCCTTTAAATACTTGCCAAGCACAAACATTTCTCCTATGCCAAGAAGACTTTTCAGGTTTAAACATTGTAAAATTACAGATATCCTTCAGCTGGAGGATTTCCACACATACTAATAATTCAAAATTAATGAGATTAAACAGATCATGTGTTTTGACTATTGAAGAAAACTTGTCATAATGCCTATGTTCCATTTACCTAGGGAGAAGTTTGGGCCAGATAGTTTATATCCTTGACAAAACACTCACATGGCCACTGGGAGAGTACTTAAATGCAAACAGAAGATTTACAGTTCTACAGTTCTGGCTTCTATTTCTGCATCTTTGACTTTCCTGCGAAGTTAACAGGAAAAAAGAATTAAAAGCTTGAAAGATTTTAGTGTGCTTTATGCATTAAGAAAGAAACCATTTCATTTCCCCCCAGACGAGGAAATATTCATTTGTTTGTTGAGTACAGTATATTCTATATTCATGGGGTTTTGGTAGGAATGCTATTGTGAGAAGAACTATCCTCCTTAAGATTTATTTTCTTGCTTTCTTTTCTTGTGCCTACCCAAACAGGTTAGGTTTCTTACTATTTCAAATATAACTTGCAATACCAAAACCATCATAGTCTAAACTGTTAAGTATTTCCTCAATAAGCTGGGATATGACTGAAGAGCACATTGCATGCTAGTTAACAATCATGCAGCTCCACTCTTTCAGCTCAGACACTGAATATTTTTGTCACTATGACCTAAAAAAACGTTGTCTCAGTCCATCAGCTGTCTCACATTTTATGTCAGAATTCAGTTTATTAGGTTTCCTTAAGGAAAAGCCCCCTCTACCTGTATTTTCCACAGTCCAGGAACACATCATCAGAAAGAATTAGGAAGTTAGGGTTTTTGTATGCATATCTAAGAGTTGACTCTGAAATATCTTGACAGTACAATTGTGAGTATTAAAGCAAATAATAAGATATTTTTTGCTTACAAGTACAAAAATCTCTCAAATTCAGTCTCCTCAGTGGCTTGGCAAATCACCATCAAAAGAAAATAGATTTTACTTCTTTTTAATTTTCTCTTTAATGTTACATAGCCATATAATCACAAGAGATTCTTTTGTACTCATCAACACTGGGGTTGTCCATGCATTGTAAATGAGTAGCAAAACCTGCAGACCTCTAGAAATCATCAGTTCCAGGATCTTAACCTGATTTTAAAAAAACAATCTTATCATGTGCCTTTTATTACAAGGTAGATAAGCATGAAACTTTTCGTACTTGAATCCAACACTACATAGTTTTTAATGATTCTGAAGCATTATAAATGTGCATTCTACAATGCAGAAGAACTATTCAAATAATTTTTGTACTGATTTGATCCAGGAATTTAAGGTTATTTGATAAAGTCCCAATGTTTCGATGATGCCTGGACATTAACCCGGATAAATCAGCCCCATTGTACCATACCAACCCCGTGTGCACTTATATTCAGACATAGCGTCTTCTTTTATTTTTGTGCTAAAAAACCTTTTGTGGTTATAATATTTGTATACATTTGAATAAGTGGATCAGGAATGAAGTTATTCCAATGCTGGCAGTAATTATGTGCATAGCTACAAGGCTTGACATACAGAAATTTGAGCTCCTCTAAATTCAGCTCTGTGTGATGCAAAGCCAGGAGAAGTAAATCAGCTTTTCCTTTATTTGTCTTTATTTGTGAAGCTAAGCCTACTTTTTTTGTCTTTCATTAAACCATTTTTGTCTTTGGACAAAAAAAAAAGGTTGGTGAAGTTTATAACTTGCAAGTTTTAGAGTCTGTTTTTTGACCAATTGTTGATTGAGGTAGCATTCATAAGCACTTAAGTTGTTAGTCCATATCGTCTGCTGCTAATTTTTGTGTTAAATTTTTACCATCCAACTTAACCAAAGCACCCAGGCCCCATTCTCAGTCACTATGAGGGATACTACAAAAGCAGCATAACACAACAACATAAAACCTCCTCAAAACATCTCATTCTACTCTCATTCTTACTCCCCCAAAAGTAGTACTCTGAGGGGTATCTATCAGTACTTTTCTGTCTGAAGGAAAAGCAAGACAATTCAAGGATTTCAAGTGATATCTTGGGCCACTTAAGGGTGACAATAACCCACACCTACATCAGGGCTCTGGGCAGATGAATGATGATAGTGTGGTAAAGGTCAAGATGTTGCTGCTGTTCACAAGACACTGCTGCATGAAGTTATCATTGCAAGGGGAAAGGAGAAAGACCAAGACTCAGGCTCTCCTGTACCACACCAGACAGTGCTTTTAATTCACACTTTGTTGTTTGGGTTTTTCTTCCAGCTATCTAAAACTGGGGTACCCAGCTGGAATGACAGACTGCTTTTCTGGTCTTTGTATCAACCTCTGGCAGAAAACTGAGGTTTAAAACCAAAGACCGTAACACCTGAATTCACAGAACTTGGAGTTTCTCTTTCCAAACCGCTTGCCAATGCCTAAACTCTGGAATTTTATTTTATGTGATTAATATTAATGATAGTAAGAAGGAAGATTTTCTTCTCCTAAATCTCTAAAAGGAGAGCACAGAAAATCAGAAATTCAGTGCAAACCCTGTAGTTCACTATGGGGCTTGATTGTAATGAACTTTCAGGAGTGAAGAAGCAAACAAGAATACCATTGCTTCATTTAAATCTCTTTTTTTTTTTCATGCCACGAGGAAGCTCAGTTCTTTGTTCTCCATGACAATTTAATCCCTCCAGTAAACACTCAATTTTACCAAAAGCTGAGGTCAACCTGCAGCCCGTGGAGGAGACCCATGCTGGAGCAGGTGGAGGCCTGAGATGAGGCTGTGAACCTGTGGGAGGCCCATGCTGGAACTGGCTCCTGGCAGGGACCTGCAGATCTGTGCAGAGAGGAGCCCACACTAGAGCAGGTTTCCTGGTAGGACTTGTGACCTTGTGGGAAGGACTAATGGTGGAGAAGTTCATGGAGAGCTGTCTTTGTGAATTCCACACCAGAGCAGGGGAAGAACTGTTATCCCTGTGCAGCCACAGGAACTGTGATGAACTGACCATAACCCCCATTCACTGTCTCCCTGCACCGCTGCAGCAAGGAGGCAGAGGTGGCAGGAAGGTGTTTCTAAGATTTTTTTTTTTACTTCTCATTGTCTGCTCTGATTGTGATCAGTAATAAATTCAATTAATTTCCCCAAGTCAGCTGTGTTTTTCCCATGGCTGTAATCAGTGAGTGACCTGTCCCTGTCCTCATCTTAACACACAAACCTTTCATATATTTTCTCTCCCTGTCCAGCTGTGGAGGGGAGTGACACAGAGTGGCTTTGGTGCGTCCCTAACATCCTGCCGGGGTCAACCCACTACAGCATGACCTTAAGATTCAAATACATTTTGCTTATCCCTTCACACACTGCTCCTAAGGAAGCATTCCCTTTATAATTCTGTTTCTCATCCCATCCTGTTTATGATGCAGAAACCATATCTGTGGGTAGCATTCTAGTCCTCCTGACTTTTCTAGTGTATTTACCCTGCAGAAAATTGTTGAACCATAGAGCTCATTTATGAGGAGATCCTTGAGGGAACATATTGCAAAGAAACAAACATGAACCTGTATTGTTGTGCTAATTACTGAGTTTAACATGAGAGCTGCAGTGAGTGGAAAGCTGCAGCCTCATTAAGATACAGCATTCCTGATTAATTGTTGAATTAATTGAATTCAGATGGAAAGATAGATCTCTTTCTTTGGCATAATTAAGAACTCCTAGGAATAAGATTAAGTGGAAGAAAAATAACATTATTGGTTTTTTAGGTTCTGTCCTTATCTCTTTCATTTGTGTGTGCTCTTGGAAGGGCATTCAAGTGAACACTGACATTAAGAAATTTTTACACATCACCAGTAATCAGTTCTGCACCTCCAATGCTACTGTTAGAGTCACATTTCTCATATTAATACTATTATGCAAATGCAGCCAAATAAGAACAAGACTGAATGCAAATCAGCACCAACTTTGGAAGTGGCATTTACCATGGACTACACATCAAAACTCAATTGTAAAAGTTTTTTCCTCAACTAACCCATAATTATGAACAAGCTTAGAAAGTGAGCTGATCGTAGACTGTACAAAGCAAAACAATAAAGACTTTGAATTTTATAAATTTCCTATAATGGATTCATTTCCTAGTTTTGGGTAACAGCTCAGTCCCTCACAGTTCAACAGGATGCCTATGTCTTATAACTGAAAAAGAAACCAACATAATTTCAGTTAGGAGAGCTCTGGAGTAAGTGCAATAATGAATAAGCAGCACAGTGTCGTGGTGGCATGGATTGCTACAGTCTCGCTGGTTTTTGCTTTTATATCAACTGCATATAATTACTTCAGACATAAAATATCATTCATATTTTCAACTAAAATTTAGATACAGACTAAGAGCTGAGTTTTGACACTATGATAATTGAGAGATTTGGCACTAAAGCCCATTTTATCCTAGTGTAAAATTCAAAGTGTTTCTTCCACTTCAATTTCGGTCAATTATAAGAAAATCAAGGACTTGCATTAAACAGAATTTGGAAAGAATGTAAATGAGACAGTCAGCATTTCATCAGAATAGACCTGATTAACTAGGTCAGCTTCTTCCATGAAACATAAAAAGATGCATTTTACCAGCCAATTTCCAATATGGTTTTTGGAATCCAAGGACTAAAATTTGGAAGAAGGAATAAATATTTAGTGGGAAACAATTTAAATCTTAATGTAGCAGCAGTCTCAAACAAAAGTTATCCAAACCAACAATTCCAAAAGGAACCTTTCATTAAAGGATATGGAAGCATTAAAGCTCCATGGAAGCATCAAAAAGCCACAGCACAACACAGTTTCCTCTTCCTTTTTAAAACCAGGCTGTATAAAGGAGGATGTGGGTTATTTTCCAATCTCCTCATTCTTGCATTATAACCATTTAATATTGTCATTTGGAAACAAATGCTGTCCCTCATCTTGCCAGCTGTGATAGAGCAAAGTAAGCTCTTTCTCCCAAAGTTTTTAACTCCTTCATAAATAAACAGTGTAGGTCACGTCCATATAGAGTACTGGTTTGTGCTTTCCTTTGCTCTTAAAATATTATTATTAATAGTTATACAAGTAAGAAAACAAGCAAAAATCTTTCTACCCTGTCCAATTCATAGTCTGGGTCTCTAAACATTACTTGGAGGAAGTAAATGTTATGCTACTGTTGTGGTCTTACAGGAAGTCCAGGAACCTCTTCAGCCTCAATATACAGGCCCAAAAGATGCATTAACTTTTGTGCTAGAACTTCTACACTACTGAGAAGTTTTACTCTGAAACAAGAGAAAAAAAAAGTCAATATTATGACAAGTAAAATTTCCATTTTTTATCACAGGGAGTATCCAAAAATGCACCCTGGAAAGAACAAAATCTCTCGATAATTCATTTCACTGATACCACTATCAGCTGCTTAGATCATGTTCTCAGCACTTCTATGTTGAAATTCTGAAGATAGCACTGGCTACAGCTATTTAATCATCAGGAGAATCAATTAGTTACACAATCATCACAATAAACAGTCTGTTTTGCCACTCTAATGCTATAAAGTCCTGCCAAAGCTAAATACACATTTTCATCCCTTTGGCAGAAAGGCCAAACTCCTCAAACTGGTTCTCAAACTGATCACCAAGCCTTAGAAATAAGTGAGCCTCAATGGTGCCATAAACCAGTTTTTTAGAGACACTGTGCTCTATGGACACAACAGAAGTAATCATATTTAAATATGTTTTGGAATAAGTATTACTGGCAAGTCACAACAGTGACAAAAGTGTATGTGAAATGTTAATACACATTTAAGTGAATCCAAATACATTTGAAAGACCATAATTGCAACAGCTAACTGCTGGTCTGAACCTTCAGAAACAACCACAGTGGGAGAATATAGAGCCAAACCAAGTCTCACCTACTCTCAATTCTCCTTGGATTCAGTTTCATGTGTCACCATATGCAATAGAGTAGCACACAGCAATTTTTCTCAGATCCACATATCAAATTCAGTCAAGTGAGAAATTCAGCGTCTAACCTCAAATCAATTTTTTTTGGAGCATAGGGGAGCCTGGTGGGGAGAAGATATTGTTTGCATTTAATACTGCTGGTTTTAATACATAGTCAAAATCTTAATGATTCTGAGTGACTGTAAATTTCAGATAGGAAAACATGACAGATTTAAGTCCCTGTGGCTGAAGTCTGAGTAATTTCACATGTATGTTTATCAGTGCAAGGAAACTGATCCTTTAATTTGATTGTTAGGACAGTCATACAGAAGAGAAGAATCAAGTTTAAAATTATTTTTGTTTCTGACCTGATCTGTAGATATGATTTGATACTTTTCACATCCTAATTATATGTAATAATTCACTTCTCAATTGTGCCAAAATTTTTGGAGGTTCTTGTTTTCATTCTGAATTCCTTTTCAGTACCAGAACACATGCAACCATTCTGTCCTTTTCCTTATCTTCTTTTACCACTTCTTTAGGTGCCAGCAGGTAGGAAAATTGGAGTATAGGCAAGATAGCGAATTAAACTCCTTCTGTTTGTTTTTTTTTTTTTTACAGAAGTTCTGCACAAATAGCAAATTATACTGCTTATGAATTCCACAGAATATTTTTCACTTATAAACAATGGCTTCTTCTGATGGATAAAGTTTTTCCATCATCTTTAAAGTTTGATTAGATAGCAGTATTCTCTATGTGACAGCATAAAAAAAAAAGGAGGCTTTTGCAGTTGGCCTCAATATATTACACAAAACTATACAAAATTGTCAAAGTAACTGTAGAATTTGGGCCGCAAATAAAAAGCAAGTAAACTAAACTCTCGTTTACATTTTAAATCAAAAGTTCACTTCGTAAGACAATATTCTAAACCACAAACTACTGCTAAAAAACTCACAAGATTTTGCACCAATTTAGTAACAAGTGAAGTAGCCAAGACAAAACATCAAACACCCATAAAAAACAGCCTAAGAATTATATTTAGCTGCTTATTTTTTACAGTGACGGATTCATTCCTGGGACTTGTGGCCCTGCAACCACAAGGTATAAGGTAAAACCAAATAAACTACATGTAGTTTGCAACTAGGAAGAAGATACACAGATCCCTTTAGAAGGTCTCTTGTCCCTCAAGAGTCAGCAGCACCTCCCAGTTTGGTATCATCAGAAAACTTGGCAATGGTGCATTCAACCCCTGCATCCAGATAAATATTTTAAATAGAACTGGCCCTAGATTTCATCCTTGATGAATGCCACTGTTGACTGGCCACCAGCCAGAGGTAGCACCATTCACTATAACCCTGGAGCTCTGTCCTTCAGCCAGTTCTTCACAGAATCACAGAATTATTTAGATTGAAAAAGACCTCTGAGATCATTGAGTCCAATCTTTGACTTTTCACCACCTTGTCAACTAGACCATGGCACTAAGTTCTGCATCGAGTCATTCCTTGAACACCTACAGTGATGGTGACTCCACCACCTCCCTGGGCAGTCTACTACAATGTTTAACAACCCTTCCATGAAGAAATTCCTTCTGATGTCCTAAACACCATCAACTCGCACATCTCACAGCTGGACAACTTGCCCCAAAGGATGCTGTGAAGGACAGTACCAAAAGCCTTATTAAAACCCAGAAAAACTACACCCAGCACCCATTTCAGATGTGACCTTACTGAAGAAGGGTCAAATTAGTCAAACAGGACTTTCCCTTTGTGAACTCACATTGCCTGTGTCTGATGATTTCACTGTTCTTTAAAAGTCTTTCAGTAGCTCTCAGCACGATCTTCCCCATCATTCTCCCAGGTACTGAATCACTTTTGCAGAGAGCTGCACATCAGTTTTACACCTGCACAGTAATGGAACTGTTACAATAAATTAGGTGAGGTCTAATGATTCTGACAGACATCACAGATCACTGCACTGGGTTTTGTGTTCAGTGGACTGTTTGCCATCATTTGAAATTATTGACCTGAAATCAAAAACGGTGCAGATAAACAGCAAGCTTTAGTATCTCAGAAAAGCATATATTGGTGAAAGCTTTGCTATGTAAAGAAAGACTCTTTATATATAACAATGAAATACTCCTTTTGTTAAGTAATTAGTTTTAGATTATATGAGCAGAGTTGCAATCTGTGTTTTCAGTTAATCTCCATTTATTTGATTAATTGAAATAAACAAACGTATACCTGTAAATCGAGAGACATTTTTCACCAGAACAGGCAAAGAAATCACCTAATATATCAAGCCTTTAAACCCTCTTCTTCAATTGTTATACTAAGCCATAAATCCTGTTAAGGCAGTAAAATCAAACATTCCGAGGAAAAACAGCATCACACCATTTTCTTACAGACATTCTGAATTTTTTTCTTATTATTCTGTGTGATTCCATATGACAGTGAAATATGTTGTATAAGATTAATCTAAAGCTTTGGATGCTATTATTGAACAAATTTTGATTTTAGTAAGTCACAACATGGTAGATTTGTAGTAGGGGCAGCTCTCTGGAATCAGAAATTTTTATTTTCAACTACCCTATTCCATAACTGCAGTATAAAATCCAACAAAGAAATAGATTAATTCAATTCTACAGATGAGGAATTGTAAGGAAAAAGATCCTACAGACATGCACCCAAGACAAACATAAAGATGAATAAAGAGGATTTGCTTGCTTGAGTATTTAAGGGTTACAGATTTTGATTTTCAATACAATTGCCATTGATATGCATCCTAATGAAATATTTTTTAGGTTTTCAAATATTCTGTAACTGATGCTAGAAAGTCAATGTTTTTGTCTTCCCTTAAGGACATCCAAAAGCTAGTTTAAACTGGATGAAGACAGTTAAAACTAAATAAAACAGATTAAAATACTGAGAAATAGATAAACACAATTCTCTACTACAGACAACACTAACACTCACTACTGCAATACTGATTTGCATTGTCTTTCACAGTCCCACAGGCAATAAGAATTTGTCCTTAATGTGCACACCCTATATTGTCAGCAACCTGAAAATATGTCTCATTTTTTATGGACAGTCCATTTAAAGAAAATCCAAGAGAATTACACCAGTTAAGACCAATAGAGTTATGGAATCTACTATAAAGGAACCAATATGTATTATAATACAGGAGCACAGAAACTTGACTAGTACTTAGTAATTAACTAATTATCTGATAATGAAGGCATTCTTTCATATATTCTTGCTTTAGGTTTTCCAAGGAAATGCTGTTCAGTTCTCCGCTCCAGATGAACTGCAGAAGGAAGGCAGGATACTTTGGATATTTCAAGATAAAGCTCTCAGCTTTGTTTTGTGCAGTGTGATAGAATCAACCGTGTCAAAGGAGTGGTCGTGGTCTTCCTTTTCAGAATTGCTGCTCTGATACCAGGAAAATTTCCTGGCATATTGTTTAAGCATAAATAATTAGCAAACCCAATGTCTCTCAACAAGCAATCAGTGTAAAGCCTGAGAAACTGAATGTTCAAAATTAATGTCTTACAATTTTCAGAAGTTCTTGCAAGAAAACACCTGGTCAAAGATGTGATCTTCTGTTCCCTGCAACCTAAAGAAGAGAAAATAAGGACAAGCTGGCTTATGTCACTAGAAAGTGAGGGTAGTTTAATATCCCATCTCTGGGAGTGCCCTAAAGTAGGAGCTTGGAAAAACAATGTAAGAGCTGGGCAGATTTAGATTTTTTCTCTTCCAATACACTTGTCTACCAAATGGCAGCTCAGGGAGCTTAAAAGATGGATAACGGGTACCAAGAATATTTTATTAATCTCAGGCACATACATAGGCTTACTTTCTAGTCAGTGGAGTGAAATAAATCACCAAGGCCACACAGTTCACTCATTCCTGATATCTACCTTTGATTTAAAAGAAAAAAAAGTTCATACTTAAATGAATTGAATAATTTTTCAAAATTAATTGAATTTTCAAATGCAATTTTGCTCACCTGCTGTGGGAAAGTTCACTCTATCTTTTCTTTTAAGTTCAATATGTGGATAATTCATTTGCTATCCCTAGGTTTTGTACTGTGAGATGACATCATTCTTTGATCTTATCCATACTATTATTTATTTTACTGTGTTCAATTTCTACTCCATTTTTTAATTTCTGGTAAAATAGTCCTAAGGCATACAGTGCCCTTTCCAAAATGGGCTATAACCCTCAGATCTGTAGTACTAAAAATATAGGTGAATTATCAAATTTTTGGAGTGACATAAGGACTTCCTCTTGATTACTATTAAATATTAAGAACTCTCAAAAAAGCACTTTTTGACTTCCACTGATTATTAAGCTCATATATTTTTAGTACTACAGAAAAATTTTATTTTGTGAAATGTAAGTTTTTCATATTGCTATTCAAAATTAAAAGCTCTCAAACTGTGGGTCTACTACTGGTGAACAACAGACATTTTTATTTATATATCTCATTATATAAACTCATCACTTACCAACTAGTATTTTTAATTCTATCTCAGTCCACCTTCCCAACAAACTATTCAAACAAGATGGCATAATCTTCAGATTTTTGCTAATTTTGCACTGTGCTTTTAAACCTTTAGTGTTTAAGTAGTTTGATAGCATCCAAAATTATTATCATGTCATATATACTCTTGTATACTCATTTGGAATCTCCTGTAGAGTAGAGAGAAACAGATTCCTGCTCGTCTATAGTTTCATGGTAAATGAAAGATAATGGCTCAATTTTTCATGCTTCTTTCTGTCTTTAATAGGATTTTAAAGTGAATAATGAAAGAACAGGCACCATTCTAACAATAATGGGAATTTCCTAAGATAACAGAAATTGTTGCTTCAAATGCTCCTCATTACGTCTCTGAAAGGCTAATGTCAAAAAAAGGAGTAGAAACCAGCTCTGAAGGCTTCTCTGAGAACTTTTGCTGTTTAAATATTTAAAAAGTATCCGAGGAGATCCTGGTGCGAGGAGTAAGCCTTGCACATCCAGAGTGACCTACTGTCGCGGTTTGAAAGACAGGTGCNCGATCCCGGTGCCCGGCAGGAGCCTCGGGAGCAGCAGGCTGGAACAGCAGGGCCGAGCACCAATCCCGGGTGGCAGACGAGTCCGGAGCTGCAGCAGGAGTCCCGGGAGGTCTCGGCAGGCAGGGTGCGCGGGGCTCCAGTGCAGCAGGGGCTCAGAGCAGCAGCAGGGGCAGGGCGGCCGCAGCCCGGCTCCCAGCGGGGCAGGAAAGAGCAGGCTTGGGAATCCCGGGGCTTCTCCCGCAGAAGGAAGACAGCCAGAACAGCAGAGGCTCAGTGCTGAGTTCTCTCCAGCACCATAGCAGCTCCCTCTCCCTGCAAACACTGAGTGCCCAGCTTGCCGAGTTGTGCCCCAATCCCCTGCCGCTACCAGGTGCCAGGGACCAGCCCTTTGGTCCTCTCCCTCCGTGGCCAGATCTTTTGTTTTTTTTAAGCACTCAGCAATTTTTTTCCCAGCAACATACATGGGAAAAAAATTCCTCAAGGGAAAAGAGAACAGAAAAGGAAAACTTTCAAACCCCAACACCTACCAAGGACAATTCACATTTCCAGCATCTAGAAATGTCCTGGGCCTGCCATTTCCAACACCTCTGTAAACCTGAAGCCAGACACAAGAAAACATTAGATAACAGGACTTTGTTGGCATTCAGGCTGTCCAAATGTGGTCACTCCAAGGCCTATTGAAATATTTTTTGGTTGGAAAACCACAACTACTCCTGGTCCAAGACTCAAAGATTACCATCCTAGAAATTCTTAAATTGAAGTCTTCCTGAATGATCATTTAAAAAATTATTTCAAGATGGAAAACATAGGGTTGTTTCTTGCAGTGACAAATTCATTGATATATAAACCAGGAAAACAGTTGACCACAGGAGTGCATTAGAGAAGAAATTCTACTGCTTTTAATGTTACATGAGTGCAGCTTTATGGCTTTTAGTCTGGTGTAGAACACTGCAGGGGAAGAGTCAAATTTTTTTTGTTTCAAGCTGTGATGGTTAACACAGATTTCAACAGAATAAATTACTAAATTCAGTGTTTCAATAAGATATTTCCACCTCTTTATGAATAGAAGGCATCTATGTAATTTTGTTTTATATCACTGTGAATGATCACAGGTCACACAGTTTCACAATATTATATGTGTATTTAGCCCAATCAATTCATGAACTTACTTACTAAAATTTGGTCCCAGAAAACATCCAGTGTTGATTTGAAGTTGCAAAGAAAACCATCAAAAAAATTGCAAGAATAAATCATATCAGTTTAAAATTATAAGACAGTGATAATGCTATTTATGTTCTGAGTCACTTATGTGTAATAGATGACATATTTCATAATATTGTAGTGTATAATTGAAAAACTATTGAAAAAAATCACACATAAACTTGTTCACTCATTAAATTTGAGTTACTACTGGTGGCAAACTCTTAGCCTATAATTGTGTTAATCTAAAGAAGGCTTTGCATTGTCTATGTAAAACACACAGAAGGACTGTCAATCAGCATCATTCCCTGCATGAAGTTGCATGCATGCTTGTGCTGATTTTTATAGCAAACAGTTTAAATAAAACACTCAACTTGCCTTGTGGAATTCTTTTACATATTGAGACAGTTTCACTTTGCCTGATTTTTGTAATGAATTAGCAGCTTAGAAGTGAGGTAATAAATTAATTAAGCAATATTTACTCCCCTGCTGCCTTCTTCCTCTTACCTAACTTGTGCCTCTTTCTCCTTGGCATCCATCTTGTAACAATTTATTCTGTAATTATGTTTCATGATTTTTTTTACATGAAGTTTTTCCTGACAAGCACAAAACTTGCTGGCACATTTTTCCTGACTATGTTGTCTGCCAAAATCAATCACTTTCATCCTTATTAAGGCCCCTTGAGGTTCCTTTTTTTTTTTTTCTGCTTTGTGACTTAAGACTCTTGTGCTTCAAACTGCTCATGTAAGAGAAGCATATGCCCTCAGTACTGCTGTCATTTTTATTAAGATGCGCGGACAACATCTTTGCATTTACCCTTTTTGACTTTTCCCATACTCAGCCATTTTGACACTTTCTTTGTTCTTCTAATCTAGGTCTATGCATCTTCAGATGCAAAATAATTTCAAAAAAATTACAGCAGTGATTCAGTACCTATAGAGGTCTCATTACAGTGATAAAGATTTCCCAGATACTCTCAGAGAAAGATAAAAAACACTGTAAGCCACAGAAATTAATTAGGATCAGAAACAAAAATGTTGAGGAGTTCGAGCTGAGGCTTCTAAGATCAGCTTCAAAATTTCCATAATTTAAAGTTATCTTAGAACAAGACTACTGCCTCTCACCATGGAACCTGTATGTCAATCTTAGGTCTGCTTACTAAGTCAAAAAACCCAATCTTTTCTTATGTCTGCAGCCAAGCCCATTGGTAAACAAGCTGAAGATTTAACCACAAGTTCAGGATGGCTTCTAAACTTTATATATATGTCTGAGTGTGCAATTAATCTATCAAAGGTACATACAGTATCTATTAAAAATTTACTACATATAAAATAACAAAAAATTCAGTTGTTCAAAGAGGAACACTTTGGCATGAGTTTAAAGGAAGTTTTCTTACAGAGATTAAAGTTTACAAGTCCAGCTTTAGGTAAAATTTCAGCACCTGAAGTCTAGACAAAAAATAAGGATTTTTATTGTTTTCAAAACATCCACTGAAGTGATCATTCATGTCTGAGTTGGCTGCAGCTACCCATCTGAGAGCAGGGAGATGTGCAGACAATTACACATCTCAGTGGGTATTCACTGAGTGGGTGTGCTTATTGTTTAACCCCTAAAGCAAGCAGAAATGGGAAAAGATAAAATCCTCCTTATGTACATTGCGCCTTTATATGCAACATTTCACCTACCTGTTCAGCATATCTCCCTATCTTTACACCATTCAGAACTATTTGATTTCTTGCCTCTAGGGCCCTCTTAGGAAATAAAGAATCTCATTATTCTGTTCCCAGACTACAATTCTCAATGTTTACTTTATAACCATTTTTTCCTTATGCCCATTATCAATGTTTAGTTTGTGACCATTTTTCCTCATGACCACCCTCTTCCTTGAGTTTTTTCTCTTACTGTTGGTTACTTCCCAGATATATATAACCAAAAAATCACATCCTTTCTCCATATACTTGCCAGACCAAACAGCACAAGTTCCTTTGGTTTCCCATCTCTTCTTTCATCTGATCATTGCAACAGCCCATCTCTGTAAGTCCCTATTTTGATTCTTTCTTATTTGGGTCCCACTATATCCACATGGCTATAGAGACTCAAAAAGGCACTTGAATACACAACTTGAATACGTTGCACTAGTATGGCTATGTGAAGATGTATCAGGTGGAGGAAATAGAATTGATCATCTCATTTCAAAAGAAACGCATCTTCTCCACAGATGCTGAAGAGAGAGAAAGGAAAGCAGAATCTGATATCTCTTCCTATTCCCAGAGCTGAAGCTAATGTCAAAATTCAAAATAACTTCATGTATCCAAGACATTGCTGAGGTGGGAACTCATTTCAGTGTGAGACTGCACAGAGCTGAGGGATGTCAAGGGTATTCGCATCCTAGTCTTGTTTTCTCAAGTATCTGTCAAGTATTTCTCAAGTATCTTATTTTCTACAAGTATCTGTCCATTTGCACCCAGGTCCTCTTTTTGTTGCAATTAAAATGGCAGGATTTTTATTGTAATACTGCTGTGAAATTAAAGCGTCGTCTCAGGGCCCCATCCTAACCCATGCATCAGGCTGATGCAGTGGATATGAAAGCTGTGTTTTCCTCCCTACTTGCCTTCAAAAAGAAGACTTTGAGTGCCTTCAACAAAATCAAATTAATTCCTATGCAGAAACATTTTTAATGTCATATTTCCTGGCTGGAATGATTACTTTGGTCATACCAAACATTCTCTTTTCTGCCCTAAATTTTATGTGGGTTACATTTAGTTCCTTAAATTTGTCCCAGCACTAATTGGCCATACCACTGTGGAACTTCATAAAACCAGGGCACCTTACTATATATTTCAGGTGATTCAGCAGCAAGCATTCCTTCCTCATCCCTCCAACTCCTGAAATGCTTAAAGGTTTTTGAGAGGGACAATGCCACAGATGTCAGCAATGCTCCTTTGACAGGAAAGCTGAGCTAGGTGACCTCCAGAACTCCCTTTCAACAAGAATTTCTATCTTTAAATGAAACTTTTGCCTCCCTGCACAATATAACCCACTGTAAGGCCACTCTGTGACCAGTACTTATTTAAGTAATGGGGAAAATAACAAAGCTACAGCTCTGCATCCCGTATTAGTGTGTTGTTTTCCAGTATGTCCAAGCCCATGTGGGTACTAGGCCAAATGGAGAATGGATAAATTACACCAGACAAGGTGCAACAAGTACTCCCAACCTGTCCTGGATTTTGCCTTGCAGTTTTCAAGACGCATAATGAGGATTTGATGCAAGTGAAAGACATACCAGGGCCATTCTCATAATTTAATGGTAGGCAGTGGGCCTGCACCAGGTTCTTGTTAGTATAAATGCACCATGGAGTCCAGGTCCTTAAATAAATCTGAATAAATTTGTGCTGAGCTTCAGATATACCTTCTTTTGTACCCTGGGGCCAGAATTTACAATGAATACAAACAAGCTTGTAATGTGGATTGGGTTTTTTCCATTGAGCTTCACTGGCCAAATTTATTTTCCAACCAAGCTGGAGCTATTGCTGTGCAGTCTCCAGCACAATTATTTACAATATTTTTGTATTCTTTCCCTGTCTCTGTGTGTTGCTTCCTTTGACATTTTCCATAACATCTTCAGCTTGTCCTTAGCCTTGTGGGAAACAGAAGCAAATCATCTCTCTGAACTCAGACCACACAAACAGAAGGCTGAAAGCATTGCAGTGAAACATATCTCTGAGCAAAGGCTATTCAACATAAACATACTGACACTCGGTTCCAGGCACAAAAAAAAAAAAAATCTCTTCCTCTTGCTCTTTTTCCTCAGACCTTCCATTCTTTTGGGAAAAAAAACCAAAACCAAACCAAACAAAAAGAAACCTCAACTAACACTCTTATTTCTGGGAGGAATAAAAGAACATATTTGGGTCCAAGATGAAAGAATATGATTTCACCCAAAGATCTGCAAATCTGGGAAATACGAATTACAAATTGCATTAGTGAACATAATGGAAATGCACATTCTATCAATGTTACTAGTTAGAGACAGGCAAATTGTAACACTTGAATTCTTGCAGCTCGGTATCAGCTGGTGTTAATTATCAAAGCTTCACCAGTTCCAGGGGAGATCTGCCCACTCACAACAGTTGAGACACCAGTCCTCAGGCACTGAACTCCTATACTGTGCATCCACAACATTACATATGGCATTACAGAAACTGGCACATGCTCCTAACCATGACTTTGAAGTGGTACACTTGGCTGGTCTGAACAGTCATGTGTTCTGGGGAAAGCAGCAAGCAAGCTAGAAAGGACATTAGCACCCAGTGACCTACATACAAATACTAAATTGTTTGTTTGTGGAGGGTTTTCCTCCCTCCTTTGATCCGGCTGTGAACTCCTTTGCCAAATTATTGTCTCTCTGAATAGAGTGCCATCAGTTTTGGTTCACAATCGTGATCGCAGCTGGAGCCATTTAGGAATCATCTGTAATTTTCATCGCTTGACAAGACCATCAGTCTTTAATATGCTCTTGAATCACTGTCCCACATCCTCTGCTGATATCACAAAGAACTGCATTATGTTTTTGCACAGAAACCATTTGTATGTTCTCCTGAATAGGAACTCAGCAGTTCAGTAAATATGTGGACTATTGAAACGACATGTTTATTCTTAATATTGTTCTTTGGAAACAGTGGGAAAGTCTTTCCTTTCACAGATGTAGGTTTATAGTCCGCTCTGTGTGGTGACTGACTTTATCTAATGAGGTAATATAGAGCCTAAGGAAGTCCACAGAATGGTAATACTTCACCCAAGAAGAAAGAAAAATATTTGAAAATTTTCTTTCATTGATTTTATGGACAAACCCCACTCTCCAGTATGAGACTTTTCTGTCCTCTTATACCATGGATAAGATCTAGATTATATACTTGCATTTTAGAATATGGTTTTGAGGCAGAAAAACAGTCAAATATTGCATGTGAAAAGGCTCAGGGAAACTTGTTTGGAGTTGAAGAAGTAAAGATGTTTGAATGAATTGGTAATTGGGCACTCATGGCTTGCTTTTCCTCCCAAACAATTATTTCTACTTCATTTTCCAAGCCACCAGCAGCTCAATGCTACCATGATTTTGAGGAGTGCTTAGCTGCTCACCAGCCTCAAGAAGCTCAAAAGCCACATGAGGGACATGTCTAGCCCTTATCACACTCAACATGAAATATTCTAGACCTGAGTAACAAAGAGTTGGTAAAAAACATTCCATAAAGAATTTGACCAAAAAAAAAAAAAAAAAAAAAAAAAAAAAGCTTGTTTTCTTCCTCATNAAAAAAAAAAAAAAAAAAAAGCTTGCTTTCATCCTGATTCAAGTAAGTTTCATCTTTTTACCCTGAAATTCCTCTTAAATTATTGAAATGGAAAATGAGAGCTAAGGTTTTTTTAGCTGAAAAAAATCCATGAGACCGAAAAATATTTTTAATCTTAACATATACATGAAAATAAAATTGAGGGATGGATATTGTTTACTTTAAAACCAATTTATTTTCAAGAAATACTTTCTGGAACTAATTTCCCCAAACAATGTGACCTTCACTCATTTTTTCCCTTTTGAAAAAAAAAATTCAAATAGGAAAAATATGTGCAGCTGAACTAGGCAACAAGACATGAGGATTAAAAGGACCAATATTCTCTAGCATATTTTATGATGTCAAATATTTTCCAAGGCCCAAGACCAAAGTTAACCAAATCCATTCCTTCGGAATGTACACTAATCTGCTGCCTCAAAAGAATTACTGCAAATAATTGAAGGTATCTGGCTAAAATCTGAGAAAAACAAGTTTTAGTGTAATCTTTTTGTTTACCGACACTTCATAGTTTTCAAGCAAAGACACCATTTAAGTTTCATCTCCCTTGTAGCAGAAAAGAAAGCATCTATTCTTTTGGTTTTGACTGGTTATATTTCAGATAAAAAACCCAAAAAGCATAACAATGTAGTAGACTCTCAGTTGCCTTATACATACAGTTCAATTTCTTCTTCCTTACCCTTGGGATTAAACACTGACTTTTGTTTTCCAGTGTGGATGGTTTTGTTTTGGTATTGTTGTGGGTTTTTTTTTTTTTATCCTTGGGAATATGTCAAGACCTTGTCAAGCCTTTTCTGTTAAGTTAAAGATCATTTAAGTTCAAAAATCTCTTATGTATACAGGTCCAAGTATGTAATTTTTTTCTTCTTGACAAAACTAAATTGGGCTATAAGAACTATTTCCCACATGCCCAGTTGATCCTGGCATTTTTTTCTGAACTCTTTTCACACTGAAGTATTTTTGGCCTTTTGGTTTCCTGATCTCCATTATGGCTAGACGTACACCTACAGAGATAACATACCTTCTTATTCAATAGCCCCCCAATTAGAACAACTATTCTCCTTCCCTACAGCATAGTATTGTGGTGTTTTACTCACCACCTGATGACAGTCCTAGTGCATCTGGCTACACTACATGGATTCGTACCCTTTACACATAATCTTCATTCTTTGCTGTCCATTCAAGTAAATATATTTTTTTTTTCAAAAAGGACAAGCTGATGAAATGACACAATGAGAATATTCTGTAAAAACACTCAGGTACAGAAGTAATTTCCCAGTATTTTCTGGCCTTCTGTCTCTGGCAAATTCAGCCAACCATATATACAACTTAGTGGCAAGAAAATATTGAAGCTAAAATGGCCTACAGGGGTCTGCATACAAATTGTTTCTACTTATCTGGCATAGACAATTAACTGTAAATCCATTTATCATGTTCTTAATCAACTGATTGCAGTGCTATTTCAGTATCACATGATGTGATACTAAGTGCTCAGGAGAGGGTATCAATTTCCATATTTCTTTCAAACCACAACAACAAAATCATGTTTGTTTGGCATGGCATATTTTCATTGAGCATTTAAAGCTTATACTACCATCCCACAGGAGTGTGTTAGCTAAGTCCCACACTGGCATTTGTAGGTTTTTGATCATTAATAATACTATGTAAAATCATTCTTCAAGTTCCTTATTGTACTAAGTTGGCAAGGTTTAAAAACTGAAAAGTAGTTAATATCTGTAAACATTAAATCCAAGTTATCGGCTAAATTTTGACTTCTGGATGGAATATAACATATATTTACCTTATTATAGTTACAAACCTTTTAAACATTACCAACAATCTGAATGAAGTTTACTCAAAAATTTCAGGTTCACTTACTGTTCTCAGTGAGAACACAGCTTTTTCTGTTCCAATTTGTAGTTCAGGGATGCCCACAATTCCCATTAAGTTTGCCTGTTAAAAATTGTTAATGAACTAAAATTATTTCTATGGATAGATCTCGTGGATAGAATCACCGTGAACATTATTTCCTCATCAGTTTTAGGCTGAGATTGTTGAACATTTCTTCAAGTATCTTTGAATTTGGAACAAGCCATCATGATTCTGTGATTCTCTAGCCATGTGTTACCACTCTCGATCTCAGAGACTCTTCCTTATTTTCTTGACTTTTTTAATGCCAACAGATCTCATTTGAAGTGTCAAGATCTCAAAGAACACTTCCTACCTTGCAGCAAACCAAGGCAGTTCACTTTCACATTCATTCAGAGCTGAGGAACTTCACAAAGCTCTGCTTCATGCAGTGCATAAGTACTACTTGAGAAATATCATGTAAACAATAGAGCTCACATTATAATCTTTCCCCAGCCAAAGAAAATAGTCAATGCTAACTTAATACAGGATATCAAGCACACACACAAAATATACTGAGGTCACACACAGTTCAGTTTGTCTCAGCAACGTCCTGTGTTGACACACAGATGTTTGGAGAATTTCATCATGGCCTTCTATTCTGAAGGTCTGAATTATGTCAAAGCTGTCAAACCCAACTTTTCTGGTGAAATACTTGAAGTACTAACCACAACATACATGGTACTTGAGAAAACCATGTCTTCTATAAACAGCACTCAGTGTGCATATAAACATACACATTCTTTAAGGCACAGCTGACAGATCCCAACAAACACCAGACATATCATTATCTTTAAGTTTTTTTTTCTTGCAAGTAATCATTTCTCCTGCCATCAGTTTAAAGTGCAGGCTAGTTCTGTAGCAGAGGTCTTGATTTTAAGTTTACAGCAACAACTCAAACTGAAATAGAAACTATGTATATTTTAGTTGTATTACTGCTAAACATTTAAAAATTGGTGTTCAAATACAAAAGAAAAAAACCATTACTATTTTGAAAAATTATGCAAATGGAAAACCTGAGGCTTAGAGTAGAATCTTGTCTTTTAAAAATCCTATTATTAGAATAAATGCAGTCTTAGAAAGAGAATAAATAAACATAAGATTTAATTTGAAGCTCTAAATTAATCATATGACAAACAGACCATACTTCATGCTCTATACCTGAGGTACATATCATGCTCATATATCTGAGGTACACTGAGGGGATGTGATGTCAGAAACAGGCAGTGATTTAGTTAGAAACAGGTTTTCCTGCCATTTCAATTAAAAAATTATGTTTCTGTCCTGTTTTTAGAAGTAAGAAAGACTCAACACAACCCTTATGCCCCTCCAAAATCTTATTTTTTATTAAAATCAAAATACTAAACTGAAGTCTCAATCAGGCAACCCTCACACACAAAAAAATGAAGAATCTAACCCTACCTACGAACAAAACTTCATGGAAGACTCCTGCTGGTCTTCTTTATTCCACAGGTGAAAAATAAGCTGATTTGAAAACTAGATAACTGCTCAATAGACACTACAGAGCTCTTTGCAACTGCCACTTAGGATACAATTTATGTCCAGCAACTTTTCATAAAATACTCTTTCCACCTTTGGAGTTGTGCATCATATGCACCCTGGGCAGATTCCACCTGCAGTCTGAACCATCTATCAACATGATGTAAACACAGTTTGAAGCCCAAAACCTGAGCAAGTTCAGCACTGGTCTCAATGAAACTGTTCAACTTTGTGACCTAGCTTCAGTTTGTGTAGCAAATTCCTCATGAGTTGCACCTGTAAGCAAGGACTCAGCATATATTTTGCAGGCTCTAAAAGGTAGATTTGAAATTTTAAAGATAACTAAATTGCCAATCTTTTTTGTATTGTCCTTTAGCGAGCTAGAGATAAGGAAATAAATTTGCATTCTGAAAACAAAATAGAAGAAAAAAATTGACAGACTAGGATTTTAGGGAGAGGAAGATATTAAACATATATAGCATCAGACAGTAATATTTCAACATGGAAAACATTAATTAATGACACCATGCTTTATGGGAATCAAAACTAAAAAAATTAAATTTTATGGAGATACCAACATTCCTAACAACTAGACATTTCAAAGTATTCTACTTTTAAGACTGATTTTTAAGCTGGGCACCAGTCAATGGAAATCATATATAAGTGTTCTACAAGAACATTGTTTCTGTTAAAAACTATTTTGACCAGGGAGGATGCTAGAGGCAGATGTTTTCCAGAGGATATCCTATCTATTGTTTAAAGCAGGTGCTCCTAGAGGTCTTTGTTCAGAATATAAACAAAACTGATACATTTAAAGTTCACTGAAACAAATAATGAAAACCTGAAAAAAATACAGAGTGAGAAATGTTTTAATGGCTCCAAGTGCATACTTATAAACTGGCAAGAACCATTTCATTACATCATCATGTGCTGGGTTTTCTTTCAGTAGGATTCTCAGATTTTGATAATATTAATTGTGCTAGAGTAGAAAAATAAAACCATTCAGTAGCTGCTTTTAAGTAAAGGTGATTGCAAACATATGGAAAATGAGGTTGCAATTGCATTGTGGTATTTTCATATCAATATCTTGGTCAAAAGGAAATATTACTGTATAATGGACTGAGAACAGACTTAGGAGAGTAGATATACAAGAAGCTCAGTTCAACCAGGAAATGTGCACTCACAGTCCAGAAAGCCAGCTATATCCTGGGCTTTATAAAACGAAACGTGGCCAGCAGATCAAGGGAGCTGATTCTTCCTCTCTACTCTGCTCTTGTGAGACCCAGTGTGAAGTGCTTCATCCAGCTCTGGGAGCTCCTGCACAGGGAAGCCATGGACCTATTGCAGCAAGTCCAGAGAAGGGCTGCAGAGATGATCAGAGGGCTGGAGCACCTGGAAGAGTTGAGGTTGTTTCAGCCTGGAGAAGAGAAGGCTGGTGGGAGACCTTGCAGTATTTCCAGTACCTAAAGGGGCCTCCAAGAGAGCTGGGGAGGGAGCATTTGCAAGAGCATGTAAAGGGGGAATAGCTTCAAACTGAAAGAGAGTAGGTTTGGATTAGATATCAGGAAGAAATTCTTTGCTGTGAGGGTGGTGAGACACTGGCACAGTTTGTTCAGTAGGGGATGCTCCATCCCTGGATGTGTTTCAGGCCAGGTTGGATGGATCTTTAAGCAATGTAGTCTAGTGAAAAGTGTCCCCTGCTCTTGGCAGGAAGGTTGGCACTAGGTGATCTTTAATGTCCATTCCAACTTAAACCATTCTGTGATACTATGACACATCTTAAAATCTGATAATCACAGTTGATAGCATCTCCTATCATTCTAATTACATAGTATTAGAAAAGAAGCTAAATCAAAATTCAGATTTTCCACAAATAATAAAAAAGTCTGGTATTTGCCTAGTCTTAAACTGTTAGACTAGGGAAAAAATTATGTGTGTATATATAATACCAACTTGCATGGCTCCTTTCAATCAAAAAAACCTTGAAATTAACCCAGTCTTACCCTTAGGTTGAAAATTGCATCACTGGCAAACAATGATAGATACAGAGAAAAGTGTGCTCTATCAATATTGAACGAGTTTTCCTAATTCCAGTTACCAGTTTACAAAGTAGAACAGTAATACAAAATAGTTTTATAAAAATCCCATAGAGCATGTTGTAGCATCATAATTCAATTTAATGGGATCTACTCAAGTTCCTCATCGAGAGCAAGGCCAACTTATATCTGTTATCCAGGCCCATTGGAATATTCCCAAGGCAGGAAATTTTGCAATCACTCTGGGAAATCTGCTCCAGGGACTGATCACACTCATGTTGGAAAAGCTGTTTCCTGCTATCTAAATATGCTTTCCAATGTTCTACCTTGCATCTGTTGCCTTTCCCCTATCACTGTGTACCTTCAGTAAAAGTTTGTCTACTCTATTCCCTCCCAGCAGGAGTTGAAGTCAGAAATTAAATCTCCCTTCAAGTCTGTTCTAATCCAGTTCTCTCAATTCCTTCTTACATACTGTGTCCTCCTGTCCCCATTTGTACTGGACTCCATCCAGTATGTCACTGTCTGTCTAGCATGGGGAGCCAGAAATCAGACACAGCACTTCCAGATGTGGTATCACCAGAGCCAAACAGATGGGAGTGATCACTTCCCTGGACCTGCTGGCTACTCTGGCAGTAGCATATCCACTGTTGTCCTTTTCTGCTGTCAAGCAACACTGCTAGCTTATGTTCAAATTGTCCACTACAGCCCTGTGTCTTTTTCCCCTGAGAGTTACTTTCCAGCCAGATGGTCCCCAGCTTGTGCCAGTGCACAGGGTTTTCCCATAACAGGTTTGGGATTTTATTTGTGCCATTTCTGGACTTGATGCAAGTTTTCCCAGTCTTCAGCCATGCTGAGGTTCCTTTGAATAGCACACGTCCTACACATACTGCATGCATACTACCATGCAATATGGGTACCAGAATCCTAAAATGTTCAAAAAAATTACTATTCACAGACATCACTGTACTTTACACACTCTTGCTTAAGGTAAGGAAGGGAGGAGGGACATCACAGTGAAATTATTTGGTTCTGATATTGATGTCCATGAGACAAGTATTTGTCTGGAGAATTTTGAGCTCCTTGCACACATTGCATAACTCCTCTGAACTAGAGGAGGCTTTCAGAAAAAAGTCAGATATGACAAATCTGAGAGTTAATTACTTTACAGAGCCAACTGTCCAATCCCACTCAGATACCATTCCTCTGCAGGACAAGGACAACATTCTCTTTCGTATTTTATTTCCAACATGCTTTCCACAAGAAGTTGTTTTAGGAGAGGCTTTGACAGATCTGAAGATGGTATGTGTGTTTCATTCAGCCACTGGCTTTTCAGAACTTGCATGAAATTACAATTCCTTTGCTGAATCAACAAATGGATCATAGACACTTTGGACCTTAACAGCATGTTCTTTCAGATTTATGAAAAAAAAAGTAAGGTATTAAATATTTGAAGAGCTGCAGAACTGAGTACAGAATCCCACAGGTCAGTAGGAAGCACCGCCAACTAAAAAAAGTGCCTGCAGCTTACTCATTTTTGTGTTTGGATGAAAAGGTTTCTTCTTTTTGGAAAAAGGGATAAATTTGGCAAAAATAAGGTCCAAAACCATTGTTATGATCAACAAATGAATACCAATTCTCCATGAGCATTTTGCATGTCTCAAATAACAATCCTGAATGAGAAAGAATATGCTAAATTCCCCAGTACTCATGAATTTTTGGATCAAAAGCTAGACAAATAAATTTACATTTCTCCAGGTTCTTATCTGAAGAGTTAATTTGTTTAAACAAACAAACAAACAACTGAATATTTATTCAAGCCTCTCTAGCTTGCTCAGAACCTAAAATACAGATTTTTAAAATTTTTCTTAAGCCCTTCACTTTTTAAAATCCCATTTATTTTATTTTTTATAAGATTTCAGTAAAAGATGGTTGGGACAATCAAAAACATTCAGTTTTAAGATACAGGGAAGACCTAAGGTGAGTTATCGTATAACTATAAAATTCAGTGCAACATATATAATTCCACAGAAGAGCCCTTAGAATGTAAAGGAAGCCTTGAAGAGAAAAAATATTGGAAATTATAAGCCTTCAAAAATTCAAAACTATAGTAGCAATGATGGCAGTAGTTTAATAAAGAAAATGGGTTTTCTTTGACATAATTTGCCTCAGTATCTTATCATATTTTAATACAACTTTTTAGCTCTCCCATACTGACCATACTATTAGCATTGCTATATTTAATTTTGCATGTTAAAATAGCCTAGTTTTGAGTCCACCCAGATGTCTAAAGCATGCTGTGTAGCAGTGAACTTTCCCTATTTATTGCGTCAGAGATTATTCAAAAGAATCACAAAACCTTTTCCAAGAAAACTCTGTGTACAACAGAGCAACAAAGTGAGAGTGGTAACAACAATTTCATGTTTAATTAAAGGCTGAATAGGGATCTTCAAGATCCTAACTGGTCCAATTCAACGAAAATGTCCTGCTACTGGCTTGAGACATCCTTCAATAACCAATGATGTGCCTTAAAAAGGGAATATACCAGAGAGACAAAACACTCAGTGAAAGATAATAGATTATAGAACTGTAATTAAACACTAATTAGATGCAAACAAATATCCTAATACCAAACTTTTTTCCAAAAACATAAAATTAACTGACATTAATAGAATAATTAAAATGAAGACGCCAAAACACCACTACAGATTAAATACTGTTAAAAATATATATTGTTCTGCTTAGATTTTTATCAAACAGTTCCAGTTTCAGTAAAGGCTGTTTCATATTTCAATGATCACGTGCAAAAGATGCTGAACTTAGTGTCCTGAGACTTGAGCAAAGGCTCAGCTTGGCCATCCTGGAAGCATCTTCATCTCTGGCATGGATAAAACAGATCAGTTCTTTTGGGAGGTCTCTGCAAGGCTGGTGAGCAGGAAAGCTTTTACATATGTGGATCATCAGAGAAAACTTCCAGTGTATTGGTAGAAGATAGTTAATAAAAGTGAGCTTACTCTCTATGGACTTCCTTTTTTTGCTGTATGGGATTTTTTTTTACTATATGTTTATTTAATTTATAATTATGAAAAATTTTTTTACATTTATTTGTTATTTTTATGTGGTTTTAATTTTTTTTTTCATTTTACATACAGGGATTTTCAGAGTTTTCTAAGTCAGCATATCAAAATTTTACACTACTTCAATACAACTTTTTTTTTAATTAACCATAAAAGCAGCATTAGCTTTTCCATTGTGGCTTTTCCCAGATTCAAAATTAATTCTCTTCTATTAGGAACATCCAGAAATTAATTGCTTGATGAATCAGCTATTTGGCAAACAAAAAAGTCCTTTAAAATTAAGAAAGCACAATCTTGTCAAGAGAAATAAATCCCTCATGAACTGAGTAGATGCACCTGCTCTTATCTATTCAGAAACCAACAGGAGAAGTTAACACAAGGGTTGTGGACCTCTTGAGCAGAGAGGAATCATCTGGTGGTGTATATTTCAACCACTGAAATTGTGGGAATGGGTTTGTCTGCTTCAACTAAGACACATTCACCTTAAAACTTAGAATTTTCCTGTTGAGGATGCTGGAGAAGAAAGCCAAGGCATTAAACTATATATTCGACTACAAAAGTATATCCTCACGATTGTGTCAGAGAGGCAAACAAATATACTGTGAGAACAGGGGCTTGATCATCTTATTGATTGAAAGAAAATTCAATATTAACTTATTTATCATTCTTAGGCGGCAACAGATACTGTAGCCAATAGGTCATTTGCATGTAACTCAAGAAACTTTGCTACAGTTCCAAGCTCAGTCCAAATCTTACTTTGTGCTATTCTCTTTCTAATAGAATTTAATAAACTCGCAAGTGCTATTTGGACAATAAAGTTACTGCTTGTGAGGTGCCTAAATGGTACAGTTAGTTGCCACAGTGTTTGGATAGCAGGGGTCATGTTATGCAAGCACATCAATACACAACAACATCTACCAAAGAAGTCGAGCATCAAAATGGCTGTAGGTTTGTTCTCCTATTTTTCAACATTTTTCAGTTTTCTGACCTTCATCAGATCAATTCATTGTAACTAATCAAACTAAGTTAGTCTATCCTAGTTGGTTAATAAAGATAAGCCTATTGCTGTGGTGACAAAACAAGAACCACGTGAGACAATAGCAAGTTTTATAAAACTCTTAACAAAGCAAAATACAAGAGAAAACAACGCTGTTGTCTCATTCTGGGAGCAAATATAAATGTATATACAAATATACTGTAAAGACCTTTGAATTCAAATCATTCTCAATGAATTCAAGATGCAGGGACACAAGATGTGTTCTCCTGGGAAATTCTTTGTTCCATTTTTATCTTTCATTGATAGCCTAGAAAAATTATATGCCATTTATACACAAATTTTGTGTAACAACTAGAAAAAGATCACATTTCATAAACTCTCCTGAAATCCCTCTTAATAAAAAATTCCAAACAGTTCCCAGCCCACCCAAAACAAACAAACAGACAAAACAAAAATATTCCATACCTGTCTTACTATCTTAGAGGTCACCCACAAACATCAGCAGGAATAAAAGGTAAAAAAGGTAACAACTTTTCTGACTGTGCAACTAAAAAAAACTACTTTGGAAGTCTCTTCACTTTTTCTAAATAGTGGATTCCAAGACCAGCAGAACATGCTACAGACCAAACATTCACAGCTACTGCTATGCAGCTTATCAGGACATTGTTTCAGGACATTGTTTTGCCTCCAGGCCCCTTCCTCATAAGGGATTTAAAAAGCACACAATTGACAAACAGGACAGGGTATACCTTCTGTGTAATACTGGTATAGCCATGGTTTCCTGTCCTGCAGCTAATCTTTGTGCAATCTGAGGTTCTCTGCATGCTACAGTATTTATTAGGAGACTTGACTAGAGGTCAGATTGCTCAGACTCCAAATCAACATTAGCCAGATACTTAGAGATATCTTCCAGAAGTTTATAATTTCTTCATGTGATTATTTTATGTGACTTTTTAGAATAATTTTTTAATATGATTTTTTTTTTTTCATTTTACATACAAGGATTTTCAACTGCTGCTTGGTTGTCTGAACAAGCACACAGGCAGTGTGGTTGCACACCGCTATTTCAAGGAGATGTCAATGGGCAGAAGTCACCTTTGGAGCACTGGTTCTCAAGATAACCACAGTGATAATAGTCAATTACATATTCATTGTTTATTTAAATGGAGGCTTAACTGTAGACTATTCTATAGGCAGGTCCACTTCTGTTTTTCAGGTCTCAGGAAACTATTTCTTCACTAGCAAGCAAAGCGTAATCATCATCAGCAACTATGTGTCATAATATAGCATCTGTTTTGTTTTTTTTCCTAGTGCTAAGGGTCCAACCTCTCATAGTCCAGAGGGGACAACAGGATTGACAAAGTCCTTTCACTTCTGAAAAGGATGCCTCCATTTCTGAAATAATGATGCCTTCCTGCTGACGACTCCAGTAAACAGACTGTTTCAGCAGCACACATCTGAACTACATGAGAGATAACAGCACAGGACATCATGTTTCATCAGTTCCAGATGTAACTAGTGGTTCTGTACTACTTGAGTTTATTACAGTAGAACTAGTAATGCAAGATTTTGTGCTCTTCTTTTCCCAAAGGTACGCGGCAAAGTATTCTCATAACACTGTGTTCTTCCATCCACCCCAGGTTTTCCTGGGGAAGGTTGGTTGTCTGGTCTGTTCACTCAGTTCTCACAGCTTAGTGCATTTCTGTAATAGCCATGATGTGTCTGCAATACAAAACCTCAATTTGAATAAACAGTGAGTATGTAATTGACTATTATCACAGTGGGTATCTTGAGAACCAGTGCTCCAAAGGTGACTTCTGCCCATTGACATCTCCTTGAAATAGCGGTGTGCAACCACACTGCCTGTGTGCTTGTTCAGACAACCAGCATAGTCTTGGCATGTCTGCATCACAGTTCAGGGAAGAGGAAGAGAACAAATAATGGGCTTTCAAATTTCTCTGGCATTCTGATGTTATTCATAAGAGTCCTGTTATGAGCAACTGCTGTGCCATCAGGCATAAGAAATGAGGAACAAGAAGTACACACTGAACTAGCACCAGTTTCCATAGGAACAGTATGTGAAACATCGCACTTTTCCAGTTGGAGAAACATTCCCAGTTTCCTCCAAGTCTGACAGTGCCATTAAAAATGACAAAACACTTTCTCTGTTTTGGTTTATTTTGTACAAACATTTCTTTATAATCATAAGCAGATAGTGTCGAGACTGTCCTATTTGACAAGGTTATTCTTGTGCTTGGCCTCAAGAAGCAAAACAGAAAACTGATTGAAATTTCACTGATCAGACAGGCAAGATAAAAAGTACAGTCATTTACTGTCCCTGCAACACGCCGTAAGAGACAAACACAATATTTTTTCATTATTTTTGCAGGCAGCAATTTGAGACTGATTTGTCTTGTCATACTGTACTAAAATCATCCATTTGAAATTTTAAAAAGTGAAACTACACACTGCATTTTGTGTATGTCAAGGTTTAGGACTTGGTACTCCCCAATACAGTGCTCCTCCTGAGACTCAAACCACATGCCACTTGCTCACTCCCTCTCCCCATTCCCCCTGTGAGGGAAAAATAGGAGGTAAAAAAGGTAAAGATCACACACTGAGATAACATCAATTTACTGGAAACAGCAATCACAGAAGAAAACAAACAGTAATGGGAACAATATTATTAGCAAAAATATACAAAAGAGAGTGTGATTCACATGCAAATGTTCCCTGCAGAGTTCAACCCCACAGGCAGTCACACCACCCTGACTGATCCCTCTGGCTTGGAATGGGTGTTACCCAATCCCTTCCTGAGGCTCAGAACTGGTGTCATGAGACCCCTCCCTTCACCTGTTTCCCCAGTTAGCAGGAATCCCTTCTTCCTGGAAGAGACTCCCATCCGGCGGTCCCCAGCAATGACGTGAGGTGGTATACAATAACCTCCAGGTCCTGGCCATGTCCCCTTCCTCTGCCTACTGCAGAAATCAACTCTATTGTGGCTGGGACCAGCACATTTTCCACCCCTTATTTTATACCACCCATATCATACCCAGATATGGTATGTCCCTTTCAACTATACACATATATATATATGTACACACACACACAAGCACAAATATAATTTCCATAGCCACTGGCCCAATCCCTCTAAGATGTCTGCCAACTTAATTTAGTTTATGACAGTGAATTCTATTAGTCCTAGATGTCTTCCACAGCAGGATGCTGTTGGGTGATTGCAAGCTGCATAAGGAGCCCATGACTGGTCTAACGGGAGCCATCCATCCTCACTGTCCATGGCAATTATGGCATACAGTGGCAGTGTCATTCAGCAACCAGTATTATACAGTTCGACATTACAGACTTTTCTCACCCAAAAATCAAATCCCCTTGAGGTACACACCACATTTCCCTGTCCCTCTGCATTACACACCAAGTGCACCCAGGTTCGTGAACAAAAACAATCCCATGAATGGGTGTCTTGGTTTGAAAGACA
>VXAC01007478.1:160047-173940 GCA_013399225.1 Rhipidura dahli | reverse complement strand
CCGAAACCTTCCTGAAACCTTCCAGAAACCTTCCCTTCCCCGATGACTTCATGAATTTCCTTGGAATTATGCAGTCTGATTGAATCATGTTCACCTGAGCCCTTCTTTTGTTTTTATATTTGAATACTAGCATTATTATCATGCACTTACGAACACTAATTTTTACTTTATTACAGATGTACAAATTACTCTGTAATTTACTGCTCTGTATGATGACCGGACTGCTTCATGTGCTTATTTAGCTACACATAGAAATTCATTTCTTAGAAGAAAGCAATTGGAATATTGCTTAGATATGAACATGAAAAGAAGTGGCCAGTGGTTTTAGTTCTGTATTTTGGCCTGATTTAACTTGTTTTCAGTGAACTCTTCGTGGCACACGTTCCACTGACTTTGAAACATAAAAGTCTTTAGACAAGCCAAGAAAGTAAGATCATGTCCATGAATTTCTGAATGTTGCAGAAATTTATAAAGTAAAATGTGCTGACTTGTTATCTTTTTTACAAAGTACATATATTTCAACATTTTGGTCTACATTTGCATGTAGGTCTATGTTTCTATGTAGGTTTATTCCCTCTTGTGAAGAATATTTTTTGTTGTTGTTTTTGAGGGGTTTTGGGTTTTTTTGTTGTTTACTTTTAAATTAAATAAAAGAATTTTTTTTTTAGTTCAGATTAATAAAAAAAAGAGTGGATGCACAATAGGAATACAACTGAGATGAGATTTCAAATAGCATGACAATATGATAGTGCCAGGTAGAGGACCTGGAAGAGCTACACAGAGTAACAGCTGCTAAGCACATCAGTTATCAGTGAACATGCAGTGTTCAGCAGAGAAAAATGTGTATCAGATAGGGGAGAAATATTGTATCAGCCATAAACTTCAGGGAGATTATACTGTTTTCTTGCACAGAAATATTTTGCAGAAGAATGTAAGAATCAAAACATTAGGACTGTTTCTTTCTCTGGTACTCTCTGGTGTTGGTGCAAAAGTCTGAGAGATGCTCCATTAATCATAAGAAGATAAAGGAAAGCTTTAGAGAGGAGGAAAGTTGTAAGTATTGAAGTTCTAACCCAAATTAGATAGATTAAAGCCATATATCATAGCAGATTCTTCAAAGCTTTGAGGGAAAGGGGAGCCACACACATAATTCCAACTTGCTCCAAACAGGGTGAATAATGTAAAGGGAGAGATATTCAAGAAGATAATTTTGAACTATAGAAAACATATGAACAGAATAGATAGAAATAACTCAAGAGTTTATAGTCAAAGAATTTTCTGAACTGTTCCAGAAGGGGACCAGATAAAACTTAGCATCAGTTTCTTATGGTTTTCATAAATTACTTGCTTTTTTAAATGTAGGTGCTACAACTTCAAAGTTTTGTAAAAAGGAAGTTAACCAGTAAAACAGGTAGTTCTAGCTGGGAAAATAAATTAACTTTGCTCAAAGAGTCACTGAAAGGACATCGTTCCTTGCAACAATCCACAGTGAAGAAGAGCTGAGGGTAGATTTTAATTGTCACTACATGCAGAAAAACTGCTTTTGACAAAGGAGTATAGCTATTAGGAGTGAATACTATTACACATCTGGGAAAAATCATAAACTGTTTTCTTGAAGTTTTCCTGTGTGACTGCAGACTGACTCAATGGACAGGTTTACCTGACAAATAATCCCTCAGTGTTCTGCAGCCCTTCAGCTATCACATCATCCATTTCACAACAAAAATACCTGCCAGCACAGCTTCAGTCCAAGATCTGGCATAGAAACAAAACAGGTGACACAGACAGATCATTTGGTAGCTCATATGGGACTTTCGGAAAGGATTCTTTACTGAGAGAGTGGTCAGTCCCGGGAGCAGACTCCCCATGGAAGTGGCCATGACTGCCAGAGTTCAAGGATCGTCTTGACAATTCTCTGAATCATATGATTTAGCTTTCAGTAGTCCTCCAGAGCTCAGGGTGTTGTGATATTCAATAAACCTGTAAGTTCCCAAAATCTACATACAAAGGTCAGTTGTCCAAACTGATGTTGTAACACCCTGGTAAAGTTCAAAACTACTGAATTCAAAATGCTGAATTAATTGATGAGGATCTTGATAATGTAGTCTTATATTTTTTTTTCCAGTGATCAGAAATCCAGATTTCTCTCTCTGTTGATTGCAAAAGAGAAATAAATTTGTTTTTTGGGCTCTAAATAAAAATAGAGTTTAAACCATTAAGTTTTGGATACAAAACCTGGTCTTATATGATTACTTTATCTTCAGTGATTAGGGAGATCAAAGATTGCAGCTAGTTAAAGTGTGAAACATCTCACCAACAGAATCAACAGAAATAAACACACCACAGCATTTGTTGCTGCAATTCAAACTATAAAGTTTTGGGGTTTTGAAAATTGTCTTCAAATGCATTCTATTTAAAATGTACTAATCTATCATTGAAGTTTATTTGTGAAGTTTTTTCATCATAATCAATATCAGTGTATTTACTCCCTCAATTTTCTTCTTTATTTCTATTGTTGAAAAGTTACTGTATGGCATAAAAATACGCTTGGGATAGAAATTCTCAGGTGCTTTCATCAGCACTAAACTTTTTGTTTCACAGTTGAAAATATCTGGTCGTCATAAACTAAAGGAATTTTCATGTAAAAACCAAAGAGATTAAATGGTCTGATGGCTGCTCTGAAGAGATTTATTTCCTATTTTTTTTTAATATTGGAAGAAATAATACTTTTAGGTACAAATCTAAACAAAACAAAAAGTGTTTAATCTCAAAATTATTTTTTATTTTGCACTAGTAAAAATAGATTATTTTTATTCATTAAAATATGAAATTTCAACATATCTTTTAGATCCTCTTCTTACTAGGAAAATGTATGTACTCTGCATTGTTTTGTAAACACTACTGTCTTGAAACTGGGCCAGTAGTTATATGTGCAGTCCCAGAGTTATGTACTGATACATTTGTGAAATCACCACTTTATCATCAGTCATTAAATAATAGAAATTCTAGATCAGTGCCTCTTCATGGGATTAACATGGAAAGAAATTAACAACATGCTTCCCTTATTTTACAAATACATAGACTCAGGTTGCCATTAATAAATCACAATAAAATATAGAATCCCTCAACAATGTTTTCAAAAATTCTTCCTTAGAAATGGACTTGTAGTTTTCAATCTTCAGATCAAAGAAGAAGTCAAATTACACACAGTCTTACCAGTCAAATTAAAATTAAAATAGTAATGACCAAAAGAGAGTTTTGAGATAACATTTACACTGCTGTACACTAAAAATGAGATGAAGTTGGGAAGATGACAGAAGAGGAGAATGATCTGAAAAACAACATAAATAGTTACTGTTTCACCAGAACTGTGGAATGTTGATACAGACATCAATTTACATTTTAAATGCAACATATACAAGGAAGAGATAATGATTACAAAATAGTGCTAAAGTTAGTGAAAACATATAGTAATTTCATCCCCTAATGTGAGAAAACTGACTCTGTTCAACTGTCTCTTCAAAGAGAGTTTTCTTTAGTAAGATGACAAAAAGCAAAATTCAGAATAACTTTGGGTGCATTTTAGTTTATGTTCTATCNCAAATACACTCTAACGTTATAAATACAAACACAGGTGTTGCAGTTTTTTTTTTTTTTTGTTTGTTTTTTTTTTTTTTTTAAATTTAAATCACTTAAAATCTTGAACTGGGAAATAAGGAAATTTTAAGATCTCTAGTTAAAAGTCTCATTAAGAATATATTACATTATGTACTTAAGTGACATGGGCTGGATGGATGTTTCATCTACAATAATTAAAGAACTGTGATACTCTTGACTGCATTTTTCCCCCGCTTCAATCATATATTTAATCTTTAGTAACAAAAAGGGTTTAATCTGTAAAAGAATGAGGGCTTGAGAAGTTAGCACTACCCCCCCCCCCCCATAACTACATTATTTCAAAATGCAAGTAATTGCTACTGTTTGAAATGTATTATCCCTCTTAAGAGAAAAATTACATAAGGGGCCCAGCAGCAGTTATGTAAGCTGTTATATTCCTAAACAGCTTCAGTCTGATTTAAGCACATTCTTCATTTGAAACTTTGGCAACAGACTTGTTACATGAAGTGGAAACTTACATAAGAACATAGCAAATTCTTTTAAAGCTGATCACAAGTTGGTTGCACTCCATGATTAGGAATAATGAAAAATCACATTTGCGTTCACCTAGCTGATCTACAGTTGAAAAAAGCAGAAAAAAAAATGTAAATCTAAAAATGTAATCTCAAAGGAGATTGGCCTGCTTATCCACCATAATGAAGGCTGTTTCAGTGTGCAGTGAATTTACAGTGCTAACAGTGGGAATATTATCTCACTGCAGAAGTCCATATTAAAATTTTAAAAAATCCCCTCTATGTTAACATTTTTTGGAATAAAAGCCTATTTGTGAATGCTGGAAGAGAGATCTTTCATTTTTAAAAAGTAACTTAAGAATTAGAAGTACTATGCTAAATTTACATCAAAATACTCCTTTCTGAGAGCATCTCCAGAACTGCAAAAATATGAAAGTTTCAAGATACTGACAAAAACTACTTGTGAGGGCCTGATGAAGAAGCATTAAAACCAGTTATATTTTGTAGAATGGACTTTAACTTTCTAACACTTTTTTGTGTATAAAAAAAATTCTTGATTGTGGATAATTGCACTGATGACAGAACTGAGAAAATAGGCCAAGAAACAGCTCTCTGTGATTTTTTTAATTGCTCCAGAAGTCAACAATCTTGATTTTTATCCATGCCTTACAAATCTTTTGACAAGCTTGAAAACCATTTCCAAAGTATATTAAATGGGATGAACACATTTCAAAGAATGAAAAGGAAGGCATGAAATATAGTGTCTATATTAAAACAGAAAAAGTGGGGAAGGGAATAAAGAAAAGTTGTTTTCAGTCTTGGAGCTTAAAATTCTTGTTAGTTTGCCTCGTAATAACTCTAGGATTCTTAGCATGCTGCTAACAGGCAAGCAGCAAAACAATTTACTGGTTTACTGCCTTTGATTTTATGCTACTTGTGGTTGTACCATGTCAAACAAAAATAATTACAAATATGGCAGTATGCAAATCAGAGTAAACTTACTTCTAAACACCTATTTCACATGTGCATCCTGTTTCAGGCTTCAGAGAGTAAACGGATAAAACACTGGGTTTAACTCTCAGGTCAAGGTTGAAATCATAACTAAAATATGGATTTGCGTTGCAAAACTGTAAGGCATGCTTGGTCACAAATATCGTACAATTTTCCTTCCCCTGAAGCGGTATGAGTAAGTACACTAATGGAATTACCCCTCACTTTTCTGAAACACAAATTAGGTTTTGATGATATAGCACAGCTAACTAAGAAATCTTCCTGTAATTGAGATACCAGAGATCATACAGCAGGCACATTTGTATGCACAGCTCAAAGGACAAATGACTCAGACGATTAATGCAGAAGTGTAGAGAAGGCTAGTGCACTTGAAGTCTCTGAAAATTTTTATGAACATAATTCAGTGCACATCACCAACATACCAAAATTACAGAGCCCAGTATTCTTTTTAGTTCCATTTGAACTGGGAAATAAAACTCCACAAACACTTTTCTATTAAAAACAGAGATATAAGAATGTTTAAGAAATAAAGAACTGTTAGTTTAAAGTTGTTTAAGGTCATGAGCTTTGCAAACAGCAATCTCAGAGCAGGTTTAGAGAAGAACAAATCAAAAAAATAGCCCATGCTTATAAAGAATATTATTCATTAGTAGTAATTTTGTGAAGCTTTGACATCACCCAGTCTGGTACAAATCAAAATAAAAGGAACTTCTAATATAACTATCAGAGTAGGCACTACATAAGAGTGCTAAACTCTCCAGTCATTAAATACTCTTTTCAGGTGTATGAAATCTTGACAACCTATTGAAGCTGAAATTTTCTGTGAAAAAATTAATCTTCAGATATTCATTATTTCTGGGAGGTATTACACATGGTTTTCAAAAATCAGGATAACCTTGTTCGAAGGTCAGGATAAACATAAAATGGCTATTTCAGTAGTTATTTATAATAAAATAGCAATCAGGTGTCCCCACTGATAACAAGAAAGAAAGAAAGAAAGAAAAGAAAGAAAAGAAAGAAAAGAAAGAAAAGAAAGAAAGAAAGAAAGAAAGAAAGAAAGAAAGAAAGAAAGAAAGAAAGAAAGAAATGAGGAGTGTTTCCCAGAAGAACTGAAATTCTAAAATGTATCTTTATCCATAAAATAACAGAAAAAAAACAACAGAATAAATAAAAAAGATGCTGAATTTTTCTGGAGAAAAACTTGCCCACAGCTTTCAGCTGAAGGCAGAAAGTAGAAGTAAAACAAATGATACCAGATGTGTTAATTAGATAAAGCATCAAACATCATCACCATCTCTATCAATTATCTTTAATGTATTTTATATCTTTTTCTCTCTTACATTTCTTTTTATCCAAGAGAAAGGGGTTGCTGAAAGAGCTGAAACTGATACAGAAAAACTTTTTTATATAAAAATTATCCTTAGTGCCTTTTCTCTTACTGTTTTTGACCTGATATTTTGCTTTTAAAATTATCACCTAATAAGGCTCTCCAAACTTTTAAAGTTTTAGTAGGTAAATAGCAATACACAGCTTTATGTGTCCTCTATGACATTAGAAACATGGTTTAGCCTTTCTTAAGAGTCTGAAATTAATATCCTTGGGAACTTGAGGAACTGATTTGTTCACTGAACATAGGAGGCATAGAGCAGTCTCTTGTGAGAATCAACTGCAGGCAAGCCTTTAGCAGTGTGACGAGCACCAGCAGTCCCTGATAATATTAATGAGTTTAATACTCATAAGCAATCTCATTTACCAAAGATGGATACTTTTTCACTATGTATCCCTAAGTTTGTATTGTTATTTTGTATGTGCTCACCCCAGCCTTGCATAATTTTCAGTCATATTCTGATTTATTAGCTGACTTGATATCCCTATCGCTGCCTCATCCTTTCCTCTTTCAATCCAGAAAATAGTGGCCGTTACCATAAGGAAATTATATTGATTTCCAGTAAAATTAAAAGATGTAGTAGCTTGTGTATAATAGTATGCATAACTAAAACTATTGAATTATGGCTCAAAATATCTAAAACCTTTGAAAAATTTTGTTTAAATAGTACCTAATTAAGGAAATTCCTTTGTTATAATTAAAAAAAACTATAGAAACTGAAATTAAATACAGATATTTTGTTTATATTTTGGATAATGACATTTGTATTATCAATGCATGCTATCATGCATAGATAATGAAAAATATATATAATGAAAATTTTATATAATTTTTATAATTTTTATATAATGAAAAATTATCTGGTAAATATGGTGTATCCTCTGGTGTAAACAGCACACATTCAAAACATGAACACAAAACTGCTGAGACTGCCTTACTTGCAGAATTCACTATTTAGCATTAAGGTAAGTTTTTCCAATGATGTAAATCAAGATTTTTGGAGCAAGATGATCACAAGAAAAAAAGTTAAAGTTATTTGGCTCTACCTTCTTGAGGTTTTGCAGTTAATTATTTAAACTAAATCTTTCAACCTTGGAGTAATTAACTTGTATTCCAAATTGGAATATTTTCCCTCTGAAAGTTTTTAAAAAGTCAAATGATTCTTTATTCTTTATCCTGAGATAACTATTAAAAGTATAAATCTATGAAATATTTCATAACTTGATGAGAACACCAAAATGGTTTAATAGGGGGACAGCTCTGGGATTTTTTGTATTTGCAGCCAGGTAATGGCAAAATAATATTTCTGTTCTCCATTTGCAGAGAAAAATTAAGCACCCCTTTGTTCCAGGAGAACCACAAGACATAGCAAGGTTTGTTAGCAGCTATCTCTAATTGTCTCTGGGCAAAATGCAGTCCTTCTGTGAAAGTGGCTTATCCTTAATAGCCTTACCAATCACAGAGCTCAAAAAACAAGTGGAAATCATGTCAGTAATCCTGCTTCTCTTGCTGTCAATTGAAAATTTCCAATTAAATCTGGTAGGTTCTGGGTATCATCTGCTGTCTTCCAGTATGCAAAGATGGGCATTGATGCACAGCCCTCATTTCCCCAACATCCAATGAACGCTGGTGCATGCCTGACTGGTTCAGTGAAGTTCTTAGGGACTGAAGACCTTCAAATTCTCTACCCAGCCTACCACAACACTAATTATTGGCTCAGATACTCACCTGTCACACAGCAGCATAGTAACAAGGCCTCTTCTGCTTTGTGTTTCAGTGCCACACAGTTAAGAAAAACATGATGCAAGTCTGGCAGTTTTTCAGAATATATCCATGAAATAATACAAAATGGCAAGTCACAAGTTACCCTCTTTCACTGAAGCAGCACACCCATGTCTTCTGAATGGGAGGTGTCTTTCCTCCCTCTCACCACCCTAGAGACCTAACATAAACTCCCCTTGCAATTCATAATAAAACTGTTTGCAAAAGTCCAGGGTTGAGCCTTGTCTATGTAAGCAGGCAAAAGCCATAAAAGCACCCTTGAAACTGAGGAATCAGAAGCAAGTGATGTGCTGATCCAGAAGCTGGCTTACTGTAAGTCACCAGATTGTACTAGTGTGCTATTTTTCTCAGCAAGCAAACCAAATTTACATTTCACAATTGCATTAGATATGTGTATGGAGTTAATAAGAAATAAAATGTGTGCTTATTTAAGGGATCCCAAGGTATTTGTTTTAATTTTCAGGGTTGGTATTTAAAGGGCAACTAAGAGAACCAGAATTGATTTTAGAAGTGATTCTTTAGAAGTAAGAGCTGAAAGAAGTGGCAAATCACACTCAGAAACCTTGATGTGAGCTGTAACCTTACATAATGTCATGGTAAATCTTAGTTCCAAGCATCCAATAAAAGCTGCAACAAAGTGCAATACAGCTGTTCTGCTGACCATCTGTCATGTTTTTTTCTTATTTTTATTAGAGTCATTTTCTTTATCTTTTAAAATTAAAACTGAGGGGTTTTATTTTCCAAATTAGGTGATTTCTCCATAATCTTATGTTCAGAATGTTTTTCTTTGTCTGATCTTCTAAATTTTAGTCTATTTACTTCTATCATCCTAATCTCTTCTCTGTCTTGCAATTTTCTTTTCTGTTCTCTACATACTAAGGTATCTGTTAACTGTTATTTCCTCAGGTAGTGGTTTGAGTCCCAGCTGGATGCCATGTGCTCACAAAAGTGGCTCTATCACTCCCTCTCCTCAGCTGGATAAGCAAGAGAAAATATAATAAAAGCCTTGTGGGTTGAGAAAAAGACAAGGAGAGACAACTCACAGGTTACCATCATGGATGAAATGGATTCGACTTTGGGAAATTAACTAAATTTAGTATAAATAATTGAGAAAAGGATAATGAGAATTAAAATCAAATCTTAAAAATACCTTTCTCCTAGCTTTCCCTTTTTATTCCCAGTTTTCAACTTTATTCGCAATTCTCTAACTCCTTCCCCTAACAGTGCCACAGGACAGATAATGGAGGTTCTGGTCAACTCACCACACAAGTATTTTCCTCTGGAGGAGGAGGACTGCTTCCCCTGCTCCAGTCTGAGGTTCTTCCATGGGAGACAGTCCTCCTCAAACGTCTCAAAAGTGAGTCCTTCTCCTTCCCATGGACTACAGTTCTTCATTAACTGCTCCACTGTGGGTCTCTTCCATGAGGTCCAGTCCTTCCAGCACAGCCTATTCCAGCACGGGTTCCCCACAGAGAATGAAACCCTGAAAACCTACTCCAGAGTGGGGTCCTCTTTCCACACAGCTACAGATCTTGCCAGGAGCCTGCTCCAGCACGGTCTTCTTATGGGGGTCACAGCATCCTTTGGGCACATCCACCTTCTTGGGTCCTCCACGGGCTGCAGGTGGATCTCTGCTCCATCATGGATCTCCACGGGCTGCAGGGGCACAGCTGCCTCACCATGGTCTGCACCACACCCTGCAGGGGAATCTCAGCTACAGCACCTCCTCCCTTGCCTTTGGCTCTGATGTCTGTGTCAGCAGAGAAGTTTCTCTCACATATTCTCACTTCTGTTTTCTCTGTTGCAGTAATTTTTTCCTTTCTTAAATGCATTTTCCCAGAGGCAGTATCACCTTGATGAGGGCTCAGCCTTGGCCAGGGGCAGGTCAGTCTTTGAACTGGCTGGCACTGGCTCTGTTGGACATGGGGGAAGCTTCTGGCAGATTCTCAGAGAAGTCGCCCCTGTAGCCCTCCTCTGTACCATAAGCTTTCCACACAAACCCAACACATCTCATTAGTGTACTTTTTCCTCTACACTCGTTGTTGCTGCCTGTGCAAACTTTTGATCCCAGAGTTCATGATTTCTACTCCAATAGTGAAGTGAAAGAAAGGACCTGTACCTCTTTCTTCCTCTTGGTGCTTGTCACAGTACTGTGAGTCAGAAGGGACAGCAAGGCACAAAAACAAATAGTGTGTATGCTTTTCTATTTCAAGTGCATGTTATACTGACCTCACACAGTGGTCAATTCCCATAAAATTTTGAAGGGAGGGGACAAGAAAAGTGTATTTTAGATTTTTTTTCTATATGATCATTCTAGTCTCATTTGATTGGAAGTGAAATAAATTTGTTTCCCCAAAGCTATCTGGGCTTGTGTAAACCATGTGACACCGTCCTGCATGGCCTCCTTGTCTCTAAACTAGAGATACAAGCATTTGATGGATGAATCACTAAGTAGATAACGAATTGGCTGATGGTTCCACTCACAGAGTTGTGATGAACAGCTCGATGTGCAAGTGGAGTCCAGTTATGAGTGGCATTCCTTAGGGATCACTATTGGGACTCGCACTGGCTGCCATATTTGTAGGTAACATGAACAGTGGTATCAAGGGCACCTTCTGCAAGATTGCCAACAACACCAAGCTGTGTGGTTGATGTGCTGGAAGGAAGAGATGTCATACAGAGACACATTGACAGGATTGAAAAGTGGGCCCATGTGAACATCATCAAGTTCAACAAGGGTAAATTCAGGGTCTTGCATCTGGGCCAGGGCAATCCCAAATAAAAATACAGGCTGGGTGGAGAAAGGATTGGGAGCAGCCCTGAAGAGAAGGGCTTGGGGATGTTGGTTGATAAGAGAAACTCAACATGACCCAGCCACACGCCCTTGCAGCCCAGAAAGCCAAACGTATGCTGGGCTGCATCCAAAGCAGAGTGGCCGGCAGGATGAGGGAGGGGATTCTGTGCCTCTACTCAGTTCTTGTGACACCCCACCTGAGCTATGTCCAGCTCAGTGGAGACCCAACATGAGAAGGACACAGACCTATAGGAATGAGTCCAAAAGAGGTCATAAAGATGATCAGAGGGCTGGAGAACTCTCTTATGAAGGCAGGCTGAGAGAGTTTTGGATGTTCAGCCTGGTGAAGAGAAGGCGCTGGCAAGACCTTGTTTAAACCTTCCAGTACTCAGAGGGGGCCTACAAGTGTCATTGTTTAATTACAGCCAGCAGTCAAGTACCACCACATGTCTGCTCACTCACTTCCCCACCACTGGGATGGGAGAGAAAATTAGGAAGAATAAAAGCCGCAAATTCATGGGTTGACATAAGAACACTGTAATAGGTAAAGCAAACATCGTGTATGCAAGCAAGGCCAAACAAGGAATTCCTTCTCTACTTCTCATGGCAGGTGTTTAGCCATCCACAGGAGAAGAGGACCCCATCACATGCAGCACTAACTTGGGAAAAAACTCCATCACACCAAACATTCCCCTTTCCTCCTTCTTCCTCTCACTTTAGGTACTGAACATGATGCCATATGGTCTGGAAAATTCCTTTGGTCAGTTGGAGTTACCTGTCCTGGCTGTGTCTCCTCCCAGTTTCCCATGCACTGCTAGCCCCCTCACCAGAGTAGCAGTACAAAAAGCAGAAAAGGCTTTGGGTCTGTGTAAGCCCTGCTCAGCAATAACAGAAACATCAACGCTGTCTTCAGCATAAATCCAAAACACAGCCCCATGTCAGCCACTGGGAAGAAAATTAACCATACCCCAGGAAAAAAAGTACAACAAGAAGGCTGGAGATGGACATTTAGTAAAGGGATGCAGTGACAGGACAAGAGCGATCAGCTTTACACTGAAGGAGAGTAGATTTAGGCTAAATATTAGGAAGAAATTCTTTACTGTGAGGTGGTCAAACCAAGTTGGAAAGAGTTTTGAGCAACACGGCATAGTTGAAAGTGTCCCTGTCCATGGCACGGATGTTGAAACTAGGTTACTTTTAAGAACCTTTCCAACCCAAAGCAATCCATGGTTCCATGAAATCTGTTTTTCACATGACAGTAGTTCCTGAGTGATGTCTCTGTTCTTTTCTCAACCCCTGCACTTCTATTTTCAGATTTTCCCCTCTGTTCTATTAAGGAAGGGGACTGATAGATTAGCTTGGCAGCTACCTGGCAGCCAAACAAGGTGAACTCACCAACTCATATTCAAAAATTGCTGCCAACTTTATGCCTGATTTCTAGACTTGAAGATACACCAAATTGCTATGACATTGGCATGTGTGTTAAGTGATGCACATGGAAATATTGAATTTTGTCATAAGCAAGGTACCATTCATGTAACCTAAATTGCAGTCAAGGAATCCTTATGATAGATTTAACTAACATGAACAGTTCACCATTGCACAGCCAACTTAGGGCACATTCAGAGTTCACTTGGATGAGAAAATAAAATCCATTTATTCACAAACAACCCTGTCTCAAGTAAACTACAAAGAAGTTCCCTTTGTTCATGGCACTCAACATTGCAACTAGATTTTAATTCTTAAAAGCACGTTGTTATTATATATACATTTTAAAAATACTAGAACCTTGGATTGTAATGCAGATACAGAAAATTCAATGGAAAGCTCAACAAGGAGGACAGGGAAAGTTGGCTGCAAATTAGTTAACTTAGGTGTGGTTGCAACCAGACTACTATACCAATTCTGGTATTGTCCACTGACACTTATGTAGCTGAGAGGATCACCTCTGGTGTAGTTTTCCAAGTTCCTTAATCATTCAGTATTTTCTGTCAACAGGCAGAAAGTGAACTATTGCTCTGAACTCGTACAAAAATGCCTGTACCTCTAACTATCAACTTCATTTAGTGTATTAATCTTTTGTAGTATTTAAGATCTTGTTTCACTACCAGAGCTGATGTTTCAATTTTTTAGTTATCTGGAAGCCATTTACTTCCTTGATCCTGAAAAATTAATTTCATACAGGCAACATGAGTTTAGGAGCTTTATATCAGCCCTTGTTGATTGACCACAGCTTTAGAAGCACCTTTGTAATTCTGATGTCTCTGGATGAGATGTGTCCTCTGGATTTGAAAGAAAGCTTTTAATCATGTAGAGTGAGGCTACTCTGTTTCAAGCCTCTTGGGATTAGTTTGATAATAGATTTTCTCCCATAGCAGTGCTCATTATCTGTAGTCAAAGCCAACAGTTTGATTATCCCCTTCCTTTCAATTAGGCCTTTGCACCCATGGGGCCCAGGCAAGTTGCTGTATTGATATAAGTTAACTTTCAAGCTAGTTTTGCAAGCTATCACAAGGACGGGTTGATCAGTAGAGCTTCAGTCTTAGCCAGCTACAGATTCATTCAGTCACTGAGAAGGATCAAAGATAACCACGAAATAACCCTTGAGTTAAGACCTAAGAAACACATGGCAATACTTGAAGGACAATTCTATGTCAAAGAAGCATGACTAGTTTGTATTGATCTAAGCCCATAAGGAAAATACTGTAGAACAATGGGAAGGCATTGTGCTGAGATTCTTTTGTAACACCTGACACGGAAACTCGAGTGAATTATCAATACTACCAAAA
>VXAC01007478.1:144108-160015 GCA_013399225.1 Rhipidura dahli | reverse complement strand
AAAAAAAAAAAAATCAGCACAGACCCTTTCCTGTTCCACCTCCTATAGAAATTTTGTATTTTTTTCCTTCTAACCTCCTGTTTGCGACCTTCTTTAAATAAAGGAGAGAACAAACATCTCTACATCTTGCACTTGCATGCAACTTAACTTTTAAATTAGTACTTATCATCATTATAATAGTAAAACCTGAATATTTGACAGTGCCCTTATGGGATTTGAAAACACTGTGGCATGTAGTTCTAAAGTTTACACTGTGAATATCCCAGAAAATAATTAAAATTATTAAATACATCTAAGAACTGGGCAAATAGAAAAGAAAAAAACATTATTGCTTTAAACCCATGACTTAGTGCAGAAGCAAATACAAGGTTTATTGCATATAAATATATGCAAATGGTATATAACCAGTGTCACTTTGGATCTATGTCTTAACAGTATATTGGTGAAAGTTTGGAATGAGTGAATGAAGCCACTTACCTCTAAATATCCTGTTAAAGAGTGTATTTGGGTTGAAAAAAATTCAAGAAAAAAAGAAAAATTTTAAATTGATAGTGCTAAGCCTGAAAAAATACATCATATGAAAAAAATACAGACCACATTATGCGTGTCAGTAAGTGGGAAGAGAAGATCTGTGGAAATGCAGAAGAAATAGGACTTTCCAGGTGGAGAAGTGAGAAATATTGCTTCTTGATAGAGGAATAGATTTTGAGACCTTGTTTCAGAGGAATGAAAGACCTGTAAGGGAGGATGGGCTTAAGAAATTACTCTAGGTAAGGTAGCAGCTTTGCTGATGGCAGACACATAATCATTGAACCATAGTATGGTCTGGGTTGGAAAGAGTTTAAAGAACATCTAGTTCCAGCCACTCTGCCATGGACAGGGACATCTCTCTCTAGACCAGATTGCTCAGAGCCCCATCCAACTTGGCCTTGAACATTTCCAGGGATGGAGGCTCCACAATTTCTTGGTCAACCTGTGTCAGTTCCTCCCCACACTAACAACAAGGAATTTTTCCCTAATATCTGATTTAAACCTACTCTCTTTCAGTTTGAAGCCAATCCCCACCCTTGTCCTGTCACTCCAAGCTCTTGTAAATAGTCTCTCTCCATCTTTCTTGTAGGCTCCCTTCAGGTAGGTGCTGCAAGACCACAGTTAGGTCACTTGGAAGCCTTTTCTTTTCCAATCAAGTATATCTCACAGCTCTTTTCTCACAGAGGAGAACACCCTGTGAAGTGTTCTGCACTGGGCACATAGCAGGTGTGAGGTGAGGTGAGGTGAGGTGAGGTGAGGTGAGGTGAGGTGAGGTGAGGTGAGGTGAGGTGAGGTGAGGTGAGGTGAGAGAGAGCCATCACAGGGCTCTTTCTGTATCTTAGTAAGGAAGGCTTAACAACAAATTAATTACTTAATAACTACTTTAATAGGACCAAATAAGAAGAGGAATAAAAAGTAGCAAGTATCATCTTACAACTCTTAATGTTCTGGGCACCCCATGCTCATGCAGCATCAGGCAAAGTCCTTGTGTGTTTTCCCATGGCATGCTGCACAAAGCAGATCCTCCTCATGCAGAGAAACTCTCCTTTTTATTCATTAGAGGTCATGTATAATTTCCTTACAATAAACCAACTCTGTTCCTAAAGGTTTTCTCAATAGAACTCTTTTACTTATGGTTAACAAGGGCCAGATCATGCTAGAGGAGTTATGGCAGTGACAAGCAAGAGATGTCTACAGCTTTCTCCAGTACCAGGCATGGGTTGAACCTGTCCTATGGACAAGGGATGCATGTGACACAGCACAGCACAGAACAGCACAGGACAGCCTGGCACAGCCTGATGGCCACACTGGGTGTGTGGCACCTGCCCAGGTTAGCTGTCCTGTGGGTAACTCGTTCTGAACTTCAGTGGACTTTTGGTCAAGATCAGTGCAGTATACTGAACTCCTCTGCCTGCTTTCAATAAATGTGCCATTTTAAGGAAATGAAGGTTTAAAAGCCTTTCTCTTTTCTTCCACTCTGTGAACAGTGACATCAGGAACATCCTTCTGCTTCTGGAATGTGTCTGACTTAAAGGCCTCCCCGCTGTTTCTGTTCTACATCATGCAAAAGATCTGACCCTGAATGAGGACGGAAATCCTCTCTACTCTCCACACATGTCAAAGTCAGGGTAAAAGGTGGTTGAAATAAGGAAGTACATGCTCATACAAATGACAACTAAGGAAATTACATGAGAGTACACACCACATCCTGTTATGAAAGGGAAATTGAATGGAGATAGAGTGTTCAGTTAGGGAGGGATAAGATTGGAATGATGAGAGAATTTAATTTTAAAAGGTAAATTTTTCATATAAATACCATCCTACACAGCTGGGAACATAAATCAACAAAACCACATGTAAACTTTGCCACATCTACATTCCCATCAAAAGGAACTGTATCTTCAATAACTTTATTAGATGAATCATTAAATCTGCATGGAAAAATGCTAGTGTCAGTTTGACAAAGTTTAAGGCTTTCTTCTCCCATGGATGGATAAAAAACCCCCAGGAAATGGTTTGAAAGTGAAGATTAAATCTATATTTATGCTTACTAGCATTTGCGAGCAGTTGATTTACTGCTCAGGAAAAAATATATCAACAGATACAGTTTGCTTCATTGTGTGTGTAATAAAGAGGCTAATGTTTTTTCCTCCCTTTTGTAGCTATAGTAAATGATTTGCATTCTGGGTAGGGCTTCCTCTTGTGGAAGCAGCAGAAGCCTAGACCAGCAATCCCTAAGCCCCAAACCTTGTTAAATGCAGTTTCAGTCCGGGGGACCTAATGTACTGATTGCTTCCCGAGAAGGAGTCTCACTGCCTGCTCCATTCAGTCCTATTACTGAAGGTCTAATTACATCTCTTATGCTGTTCTATTTCACAGACAGTTTTTGGGGGGAGGACGATGTAAAAGGGGGGGGGCGGGGTTCAAGGAGAGGGAGATGGAGGAAGATGAGAAGAAACCAAAGTATATGGCAGGGAAAAAACCCACAGGCCTCAGCTACTGCGAAATGAACCGGTGACTGAACTGGCTACTATGTGAATTTATATGTAAACCACCAAGTGTGTTATTGTAACAAGACAAAATGGCAATGGTCCCATTTTGTATTCTTGTCCGAGAGAGAGAACTAATCACTCTGTCAAAATCATAGGTACTGGATATTAAAAGCTTCTGAAGTCCTTAGCTCAGTCAAACAAATTTAGGATGAAAAGAAAGGGCATGGGAAAGGAGAAACATTTTTTAACAATGTTATAAAGTTTCACTTATACTTCAGGCTGCCAAAAGCCCTTCTCAGACTTCTTTTTCCCAATATAATACAAATATCACATGCCATATTATGCTTTTGTGTAGCCCAGATTAAGACTGTTATCATGGCCTAATAGAGCTCAAAATGAGAGGAGGAGAAGGAGGAGGAAGGAGACTCATTATTTTTAGATGGCTTTGCTTTTCCCATAGGGTTCCCGTAGATCCTACTTAGCAGCAACTCATTCCAGCACTGATTAAGTGGGAAACACACAGAATCTCAAAAGGTCAAACCTATAATCAGTTGCCCTGAGGGGTTGACATAGAAACCTTCTCAATACAAGTTCAATTTATGGCAATCTTATAACATCTAGTCAGTGATAAACATTGAGGGAAAGAGGGAAGACTCCTAGAATGCTTCAGCATTACATTATTTTGCTATATCCAGGTTCTTGGTGGGATATCCATTGTTATTTTCACTCAGTTTTTGGATGTTGCTAATTTACTTTCCAGCTGCTGAGGGGAATTGATAATAAGCTACATGTGCATGAGACACACTGCTTATTGCTGAGAAAATCATTCCCAAGTTGATCTAGAGAGCAAGCATGGAAAATGGAGATCTCTCAGAGACAGGAAGGAAGAAAAGAGAAGGAAAAAGAGTGACAAATTACTTAATAAGCCCCTTCTAATTATTTGGGTAAAACCAAGTTTTTGAGTACTGATTATTTCCATGTGCATGCATTATGATAACAATTTAAGCACAACTGGTTATTTCCAAATGGTCTGTGTTTGGCTACTACTTCCCCTCTTGTGAATCATTAATACACCCCTGAAAAGCAGAGCCTGATTCAGCTACTCTGGAAGCAAGGGAGACACTCATTCATTTCAAAAGGATCTGAAAGCCTCAATTGAACATGCAGCTTGAACTACAGGAAATCTGGCAGCAGGATTTTTTTGTTTTGCTTGATTTCCAGTGCATGTGTTATCTTCCAGGACTGACTCTAGGCACAAGCTAAGTAGGCAGCTGTTTACAGCTGAAGAATTCAGGGGGAGGAAAATAGCTGTTGCCCACCTACTTACATTCCTATGCCTGCTCTGTGGAAAAACTGGACTGATTGCTGTCATGGATGTTAGAGTGGTGCATCCTCAGCAAAGACACCATCATAGTCCTTCATATTTCTCTCCCTCCCCAGTCAAAGGCAGAAACTGCTTGCTCTGCTCTCCAAAGCACTTTCCCTCATTTTCCCTCAGCTCTTTTGTGTTTTCTCACTTCTTCTTTCTGTGCCAGAAGCAGTGAGGTCTCTTTCCTCTCTCATTGGAATAAGAAAGGCAGTTTCCCTTTTACAGCAAAGGTGCCTTGAACTAGCCATGCTTCACTTACTTTAGCTAAGTGCAAAGCAGTGATGAATTGCACAGTTTCAAGCACTCTCCAGTATAAGTTTCAGAACTGTGATACAGCTGCATTTTTATCATTATGGGAATGCTCTGAACGTTCCCAGCATGTCTCCACAAAGTCCCCTGGATATCAAGAACCATTTCAAAACAGGCCTTTTTACCAAGTCATAATTGAACCTGGGTTACTTTTGTCAGCTGAACTTGTGTGGGAATAGAGCCTTCTCAAGTGACAACGCTAAAATATTTTCAAATTTACTATATAGGTATGAGGCTGTTATTTTGTGTAATATACATGTGGTCTGAATATTTTGCTTTGTAATGGAACTGTCAGGCTGGCTCATCTGTTCTACAATATGTACTTTAAAACAGGTATACAGATGAAATTAAGAGCAAAGGCCCAGAAAAAAATAATCAAAACGACCAAGATAGAAGGGAATTTCAGCACAAATACATCTTGTCTTTCAAAATAAATAACTCAGACCAAGGTTCAAAAGGAGAAATCATAAAGCTACCTTTGGAAAATACAAGTGCCACATGATTTTTACGCAGATACCAGAGGGATGTATCTGGCACATTACACTTACTGTGTATCTTATATATTTCAAAGAACTGGGGAAAAAAAAAAAAAAAAAACCGCCAAAACTACAAAAAAAAACCCTAAAAAACAATCCAACCTTTACCAAAACCTAGGACTACTACTCAAAACTACAAAAAAACCCCACAAAAAACCAAAACCCCAAACCAAAACCCCAAGCAAAAAACCCCAAGGTTTTTGAATGTCTTCCTGTTCTCCAAAGGAAATTTGTTTGCAAGGCTAGATTTTCAGGAGATGTGGCACAGAGATCCACATGGAAATAAATCTACTTACAATCAAGCAATAGGATTTGGAACTTGTAGATATATGAAAGAAATTCAGGATGCACTGATACAGGTTAACAGTTGTAAAGAGCTATTTTAGTTATTAAATTTCAAACAGGGTGAAATAATGTTTTTTGTTTTTCTTAAAGTAAGCAGAACCCTTATCTCCGTCTACTCTGTGAAGCAGGAGAAAGAAAATATCACAAGGTTTACCACATTAATGTGTTGTAGCCTGAAGCTAGCCTTTCAGTTGAAGGTATGTCAGGACAAACTTTGTATTACAGTAACACTGTTCCAAAATTCTTTTGCCATCCATACTGTATAAAGGTAGATCAAAACTATTTTCAAGTTCTGAGTAGTAGTGATTTCAAGATGATTTCTAATGCACAAGGAAGACTGAACAGAAGTTGTCAAATGTCATAAAAAATACAGTAGCTTTTAGTGGTCACAAAGCATACATAATCCATTTCACTTAACTGTCAGATCAGGATGATGCACCTTTAGTGCAAATGAGAGCCAAACCCTCTCACCTGAAGACAGAAGCAATACTCAACTCTTCCTGTAATGAAGACTAACACAATCGAGCTACTTGCAGGGGTGTGGAAACATTTACCTCCACAGTTTAGCTCTTCTTCTTATGAACCCAGCTAGGTACTGCTGTGGTCATATGGTACATTCCACACCACTGTGGAAACATTGAATGCCACATCTTGTATATCCATTTTACAAATTCATCTTGTACTGAATGATCACTGTGCATTTATCTCGTGTCTCCACTGATGTAGTCTCACAGTTCTACCGCTCTGATTCAGCATGTCTTCATATTCATATTATGTAGGCATAAATAGAATAGTAGCCTTATTATAACTTCAACATATTATGTATGACCACCTTAAATAATTCCAGTAAGATCAAGGAACCTAGAACTTCAGCACTATAAATTCCTCCTCTGACACTGCTCAGTTGAGCAAAGGCCAGAGCTACTTTGAAGGCATTGCCATAGAATTTCTGGTGATCAGACAGTTAAATGTTTTGAGTCCATTTCATCCTCACTACAACAAAGAGCAAATGCAAATAGATATTAAATTTGGATGAGTTCTGATCCATACTAATTCCTGCTTTAAATTCTACTTACTTAACTTTCAATGCTTATCCTTGGAGTTGCTTTTCTAGTTCAATCTCATTTTTCACACTTTTTTTAAAGGAACTTGACAAACTTAGAGCTTATTCCTTTATTCTCTCTTATTTGAATTAAAGTGAACTTTCTTTAATGAGCTCACCTTGATTTATGATTTTCTTCAGAGACATTTGCAGTGAAAAGGTGCTAGTGCTGTGTGTGTGTCAGATGAAGTAAGTGCAACCTTTTGTGGATATTAGTTTTTGACATATGAAATGTCTTGGTCTTTTACACTTTTTGATGCATTTTTCCAAATTCAGATATTTCAACAAATAACAAATGACTATCAGCCTAACAGCTCCCAGAGATGGCAGCATGAAAAAAGCAAGCAATTCTGATGGCTTTTATATTAGTGAAAAAATTGGAAAAAAAAAAAAAGAATGGAAAAACCACATAGACATGTCAGATTGTAGTACACCCTGTTCTTACTTACCAATCATTCTGTGACTTGGTAAACTGATCCAGTTTAAAATTAACACAGTAAAAAAAAAATTGTTTTAATTTAGATCAATACCCTGAAACAGCATGCTAGAAGACAACAATACTTGGACACACAGAAGGGGATTAAGAACAAGAATGAGTAGTCATTGACAGGACAGAGGAAAACCTGTTTCTTTTGCTGTAATATGGGCTTGAAACAATCATAAAAATACAAGGTAATACTGTTAACAAAAAAAAATCCTAGGAAAATGCTTCCTAAGAATTTTAAATTTAAACTCAGTCTTACTGGTCAGCTTTGGAATAACTGAGCTTCCAAGCTTTGGATGACAAGGAAAAACTCTCTTTCACAAATGAATAATTTTTCTACTTATAGAAAATGAGCAAAACCCAATCAGTGTTTAAGTGGTTGACTTCCAGTGCCAGGAATGAGCTGTTTACTGTTCAGTGGGTCAATGTTACGGTCAGGAATCCAGTGCCAAGTATGAATTGCCTTGCTGTTCTGGGATCCAGAGCAGATCCCAGCTAAAATGAAAACATTTTGTTAGAAAATTGCTGATTTACTGAAATGGAAAAAAAAAAAATTAGTTAACACTAATAGCAGTTTTGACCAGAAATAAAACTTCACAAATCTAGATGAAAGTTCCAGGAATATCCATAATCTTGATTAAGAAAAAGCCAAGTAGTTGGAGCATTTACCTAAATATCAGTGATTCAGTCATATTTTGCTTTGCCTCAGTGCTCTAAGAACTTAAATATGAACCTAGAGTGACACTGAGTTCAAGTTAAAGGCTATTGACTACTCCAAGGTCCTTCTCTCGTAGGCTTTTTTTTTTTTTTTTTTCCCATCTGTGCTTAATCTACAGTTTTAATTTCCTTAACCTAAACCTCACAGAGAAGTAAACTCAGACAACAGTTGCCAACTTTCTTACCTTAAAGAAATATGGATTAAGACATTTGTTTCCCTCTCTGTCCCACCTAGCACCAAAAAGTCCATTATGGCTGTCATAAATAATATCAGTGGAGATAACAAGTCTTTCCAAGGATGGATGTCTTGCTCTTCTCCTGTGAATTATTAATTTCCTTGGAATCTAAGGTGAAGATGAACATTGAGACTACTGGAGATTTCATTAACATACCAGAATGGGTTTATTTGTGATCTGCTTCTAAGAGATGAAGGTATGTTTGTCTGGTCACTCTTAATGGAGGACATGCATCTGCATTTCCTTTCAAATGTCAAGCATACTGTAGTATAGGATAAATTGGGAGCAGGATGAAGAAATATAGAAGGCAGATAAAATCCTAGCAATCCTAACAGATTGAAGAAAATGTCAGTTTGGAAAGATTATGCAGGTCGTCTAAACACAAAGATGTGTGTGCTTGTTACTAAGATCACAGGTTTTTTATGTGGTCCTATCATAAGCCACTCATAGTACTTCCATCAGGGCAGTGGCTGTTTTCTGACTTGGCACCTGACTTTCCCATTTCACAAGCCACTTACAATGCAGCCCACATGAGGCTGTCTTATATCAAATTTAAACTCAAGCTAGTGAAGGGTCTACTCGTTTGTGAAGTGCTGTTATGTCCCTGATGGGCACTGACCTATGAGTGACACTGATGGATGATTGAATTCAAATGAAGCTTAAGATTTTTTTTTGACATGTAATACCTTGTTTTGCTCTATTAGAATTCATGCTTCTTGGTACTTTGGAGCAAGGAAGGAAGAAAGGGAAAGGTAGAAAGGATGTCACCTGCCTTCCCTGTCCCCTCACCTTTTTATTGCTTTTAGTGAATAGTTTAGATAGCCTTTGCACCCTAACACAGAAGTTTACATTTGAATTGGACTTCAGTATCTACATGGCTACCTTTCAGAGGAGGAGCCTAAGGGTTGCTAACACTAAACTAAAGGTTTAATCAGTGAGTTTCTGAAGAAACAGAAGGCACACAATTTTAAAATAGCTAGGAAGGAAAATTAGGCAAAGCCCAGCAAAATCACAATATTAAATTCTGTTGTGGTCACAAGTCTTTATAGAATATGGGCTGTTGCTATCATTCAGCTTTAGATTTGTGGACTGTATGACCATAGACAGTAAAACATTAACACTTATGATCTGATAAAAGGCAGTGTCCCAGTGCATGAAAAAGTAGACATGCACTGCTTAAGTGATAAGGATGGCTTCTCTAGTCACCCAATACAGAGAGTGAGCTCAGGTGAAAGATTCCTCGCTGAATCTGGAGCTGCCCCATTTTATGGGAGATTTCAGTCTGCTGAGGCAGCGCTGTGGAAACTGACTTCATCAAACTGATTTCAGCTGAAGCTCTCACCCCAGTGTAGTCTGTAACTGCAGGTTACAGAGGGAGATTTAACTCAGTGAGGGTAAGGAAAGGATTTAAAAAATGATTCAGGGCAGCAAAACAAACAAAGAAATCCCAGACAGTTCTCCAAATATATATCTGAAACAATTCCTATGGGCAAAGGCACAGGTGTGTGAGATATATCTGGAAAAGCAATTGTAAATTCCCTGTGGCCTCGGTATAAATCCCTTTCATTCAGAGGGCAGCATTTAGTGTTTGCAGCTAAGGAGCATCTTCCACCGGCTACTCAGTGTGCTTCTGTTTCTATGACAGTTTTTATCCTGATGATGAGAGAGCCCTGTCAAATGAAGTGTAAGCCACATTTACCTGTAAGTGCCCCACACTAGCTTGTGATGCCTAATCTCTTTTATTGAACCTACTATCTGGTTTCTGGAGCCATTGATTTTCCTTGCTGTCAGTTTGTGGCCTTGACTCCTTAATGTTTATTTAGACTGTTCTCCATAAATTGCTTCTGGTGCTGAGGGCAAGAAAGGAGGCAGGAGGTCAGGGGTGCATGTATACCTGTCCATATAAATAAATCACAGCTTTTGTTCTTCACTGTTGTTTGTGAACATGTTTTCTGGATGAAAAAAAGGGAAGTGTTCTGCTGAAACACGGAGAAGCCATTACTCATTTCCCTCTGTCTGCAATTTTATTGCAATTCAGGGTTTCAATTTTCTGTATGTTCATTAATACCTCTTGAAATCAACTCAAAGATTTAATGTTTCTTTTTGTTAAGAGACACAAAGAGGGAACAGAATTGCTTGTTTGCCAGCACAGAACTTTACTTTTCAAGTGGGAAAGTGGTGTGTATATTTTTTTGGTGAGTTTTTGGGATGGAGGGAATTGTTCCTTTTTGCCACTTTTTAATTTCAGTCTTTGTTGAGAATGGTAGGACTTAGGGGAGCAGCAGTTGTACAAAAAAGAAAAAAACTATCTTTCTTGCTGTCATCATCCCAAACCCTAGCCATTTAAAGAAGTATCAGAGCCTTCATTGGGCAGGAATAACAGTGTTGTTCCAGCAGTAGGACAAGTCTTCTTCTCTGGCAATGTCACTGGCAAAGCCAGCAAATGAGAAATGTTTAAGAGAAAGGGTCTGTACTGTATACCCATAATTTGAGAGCACATTCTGAAAATTTGAGAGGAAAAGCCCTAGAGTTTATTTAACAGTGAGCTGCTAGAATGCTATAGCCTTAAATCAATGGAAACTGTTTTGCAACAGTGAAGATTTTTTCCTTCTGCAGCAGTAAACATCATAGTCTGTACAAGTTGACAAGTGGTTCTCCTGAGGCTAGGAGTACAGGAATCAATAGAGGTGCAGTTTGGGATACTGTTCTCTCTGCAGATAAAGAAACATTGTACGCAGATGCCAAGTATAAATCAAAAGAAGAAAGAGAATCTGTTCCAAGGTAGGTAAAGGAATACCTTATGGACCGAGTATCTGATTCACGGGTTTTTTCCACTTGACCTCTCAATTTATACCTCAATTCAGTATCCTAAACTTATGCAAGTTCAGTTTATTGTAAAAGGGAGATGTAGCAACACTGGCAGGATAAATATTTGGGCTAATATTCCACTTTTATCTGTCCTTCCATTTTGCAAAGTCAGTGTACCTTTTCATACATTCTGTAAAAGCCATTAAATACATGTTACAACTGAACAGCACTCAGTAGGAATTCTCAGATTCAACTCCATGTTCAGGTTGTAGTTCCAGTTTTTGAACATTGATAGCCAGGATAATTTCTCTGAGAAGTTTTTAAGTACCCTGAAATTATCTTTTAACTGAAGCTAATTTACATGCAAGGCCCTAAAACATCTAGTCCAGAAATCTTCACTATTGTTTGCATAGCTTCAAATATTAAAGCTTTGCATTTCATGATATGTGTTTTGTTGGTAGATGATGTTCTCATTCTAGGCAATATAAAATACTAGAGAAAAGAATAGTGTGCCCCATTGTTTCCTGAACAGACAGGGAGTCCAATTTTAAAATCAGCAACATTGCAAGGAAGCAAAACACACTAAGATATCAGGGAACACTCCAAAGACTATCATGTGCTCTCATCAAAGAAAGAAATCAGTAAAGCTTGGAGTCAATAGGGAAGAAGGATAAAGAAAAACATTAATAATTTTTGTAAAAGATTTGTGGGTTAGCATATTTACTGTAGTTACATATCCTAAAGGATACTACAACAATTTAATTTGTAACCCACCAACTGTAAACAATTATATCTTTATTTAAAACAACAAGGATTACCAAACTGTCAATGAATTGAATAGTACTTTCTAATAATCTTCAATACAGCAAATTTAAAGAGTAAGCAGTGTAATTTAATAGAGCAAAACCAGTATCATTCAGTATATGAAATTAAGTTGGCAATCATTGAATTAATTGACAAAATTCTTGCTGATTTTAATGGGCCTATGCTTATAAAAGACTAGACGCTGGGTCTGGAGAAAAGGTAAATTATTCAAGTGGTCCAAATATTCCACAAGGATGTATACAGTAAAAAAAAAAAAACTGTTTGCATAGCCTATTTTACCTGCACACTGGAAACAGAACAAGACTACAAGCATTCTTTTGTAAGTAAGTAGTGATTAGGTACATTTTCCTTCAGCCCAAGTGAAGCAAGCAACTTCCTCACTACAGATTTTTCTACTGACACAACATATTTTTATACAGCTGAGTTTAGCAATGCATAATACCTCATTAACATTTAACAGCGTGAAATATGTCTCTGTGAAGGTTTTTGGTTTGGGTTTTTTTTTAAATGTAAAATAGGAAGGAAGGTTGTTAAACTTTATTTTTCTCTGGAAAAGCAAAACAGAAAATGTTTTCCCTTCACATTTTTCCATCTGATGTCAGGAGATTACGTTAGAGTTTTCCTTATTTTCCCTCATGACTGACATTTAAATAAGTTGTGAAGATGTTAAGGAATAATAATTCATTCATGGCTATAAATACCCAAGATATGTTTAGTTAGGAGGAAACAGATGACCTAACAGCAGATTAAATCTTGGCAAATTTACTTACATTAACCAAACCCTTCCAATTAAATTTCAGCCAGCTGGTCACTTCTAATCCTCTCTTGTTCAGTTTATTTGAATGATTTTTAGTTTTTTGAGTGGGTTGGGTTCTTTTTTTTTTTTTTTTTTAAGTGCCATTTTCATCCATCACTTGCTACATTAAACAAAGCATTTTGTGTGAAAATGAATCAAAGATTAAATGTCAGGGGCCCTACTAGACTGGGTATGAGGCCAAAAACATCGAAAAATATGGAACTTTATCACATATCCATAACTTCAAGCTAGCAGCTGATAAGGAACATAATTGAAGGTAATCGCCAGCTCTCTGCCCTAGTTGTTAACTAGATTGCTGAATATTAGGGTAAGAATCCTTGTCTATTCCACATTAGGACATTATTTTTTTACTCAGTGCCAGAGAGGAGGGAGGTCGAAGAAGGGGATGATATAAAGTTAGCTCTGCCAGTCCATTGTACGTCCTGCAGGTCATTAGTACTGTCTTTCCTCTGCACCATGCAGTGCTTTTCTCCCATATGCAATTCCTGCTCTCTCAAACAGCCAGAAAGAGCAGTTATATATACATCAGAAAAAACTGTGTAGCCCATACAGGTAAGCAGTTTTACTTTGCCACAGGTTTTCTGCTTTAATTCTTTTGAGGGAAAAAAATTCTGGTTAATTACATGAACTGTGGCAGAATTCCAGATCCTTATGCAGTTCAGGGCAGCCCAAGAACTAGACAGAATACAAGCCTGAAGAGTTGCTGCTTCCTTTCCATAGCTGGGGATGGAGGAAGAACAAGCAAAGAAACAAGACACACACTGAAAAACAAAAGATATTTGCACATTCAATTTCTGTAACTACAGGGGAAGTTGATTTGTCACAGTCTGTTTCTATCAATGAGCTGACACAGGAAAGATGCATGTGTGGTCTTGGAGAAGAAATTCACTTTTCCACACAATTCTGTGAAAGGCATAAGGCAGCAAGATTTCCGACTTATTACTTCTGACAGTTTTGGCATTTTAAATGCATGTAATTACATATACAAAGAAAAGTTGGATGAGAAAGCCTAGCCAAATAAACAAAGCTCTGATATTTTACAGTCTAAAAGTGGGACAATTTTGAAGGTTCAATACATGTTCAAATTAGGCATCCTGCACTATAATCAATTAATCTGAGACACTAAACAATATCAGTGATTTTTAATTTAGACAAAGCACAAGTCTCTAATTTGGTATTGTGTCAGCACATTCCACTGTGCTAGACAAAAAAGAATGCAGTGGAAGGATTAATCATTCCATATCACCATATATTAAAATGGCAAAACCCAACCCTTCTTGTTTTATGAAGAAGGCAGTAAACAGAAAGATCAATTATCTCAGTTTTGTTAGTTCCAGAAAAAGTTTTTTCCTCTTTCTTAAACATTGAGAAATTAGAACTGGAAGGCACTCAATAGAGTGAAGCTACTAAGAATTTTTCCCAATTTCTTGTTTAAATTCCAATGGTGTATACTATTATGGGAATCATATTTTATTCAAAGACTAATAAATCTAATGCAGAGCATATATATAACTGGATCCCTGCAGACCCTGTGTAATATCTACATGAGGCGTTAATATCCTCTGCACTGCAATGGTTATTAACCATTCATCAATGGCCAGGTATTTTGGAGAAGAGCCCCCTCATGCTTTGCAACTGTTTAGTAGAAGAGGGAGGAGAATTGTGGCCTGTGAAGATAAGCAGACCCTTCTTTATTTCCACAGAAATACCAGGACTGAGGGATAGTTAACCACTGAAATCACTGAATAACTTGATTTCCATGATTCTTTAGAGAGCAGAAGAAAGTCAGGAGAATATTTGAAGATTCTTTGAGACCAGTATTATTGTTCAGTGCACTGAACTTTACATAAGTGATGCAAAAATTAAGCACAGCTTGAGTAATTTGCCTGAGGCCTGAGAAGAAGTTAATGAAAGAAACTAAAATTCAGGTCTGTTGAGCCCTGGCCCTATGTCATAAGCTGTAAATTATCCTTCTTTGCAATACTGAAACTGTCAGCTCTTACATACTCAGAAACAAACACCAATCATTTCTTAACCTTCTATTTGCTAAGCTAAATGCATCCAATTCCTGTCTTGTACCATAAGGAACCATAAGGAATATTGTTCCAAGTATTTCTCTCTGGAACATCTCCAAGTGTTCAACATCCTTCTCCATATGTAGGTATTTTCAATGGATGCTGTATTTCCCTACTGGTATTCCAGTAATTACTACAAGAACATATCCAGAATCAGTATAGGCTCTGTTTTACTCAATACGTGCAGATTTAGACACCTCAGACTCACATGAGCTGCTTACAGCTACACTGTTAGACCAAGAAAACTCAACCAAACCTTTTTAAATAATCACAACTGCCTAGGATAAAACCTCACATATTTGTGAGTACCAGTTTAAGGCTGAACTCTCCAGTCTATATGAATTAGCTCTTACATGGATTAATTCAAATTAAAAAATAAAATAAAATAAAAGCAGCCTCAAAAACACAGGGCAGGTAGTCAAAGCAATGTGGGAAAACTAGATAAGTAGGAAGAGATGAAAATACTGTTTCCACTTGGAAGACAGATAAGCTCAATGAAAAGAAGGAAACATATGCCTCCCATGATAAAATATTCCATTCTTGTTAAAAAAAGCAAACTAACAAACCCACAAGAAAACAAAACAGCAACAACAACAACAAAAAAAACCAATAAAACAACAGGCAAAACAATCAAACAAAAGTATTAACAAGGGAAAAGCTACAGAATTCAAGAAATTAAAAGTTTTTTCTTTGCAGATGCCCTTCTCTTGGGGGAAAAAACCCAGAAGCAGTGTATTATTTTGTTTTTATTTTCTTGCATCTCTTTAGCTGCAGTAATCATAGTGAATTTAATTGTGACATATGAATATCACAGATGCTCTCCCTATGAGCAAATATTGCACATTAATAAAAGTACATTGATGTAAAATTGCCTCATCTTTGTTTTGAGAATATGATTCTATGTAAGCAAAGCCATCAGCTATTTGGATCTCTTGCAGAAAGCAGCCTTGTGAAATCCTGTTGGTTGCTGTCTGTTGATTTATTCATTTAAAATAAAGATCACTGAATACTCTTTATTCATAATTCATTCATAGGAAGCAAACAAACAAACAAATCATCCCATGTTTATATTCTTTCAAGGTTCTATTACTAATGCTTACTGAATTCTGCATTACACTGGGAACACCTAGGGAAAGAATGCAATACCCACCTAAATCTCCAAAGAGCTTATTATCATTAGTGCCTTGACAATACATACAAAATTAATAATAACGATGATAGACATTTAAAATAATGTATTATTGGTATCTCTGATGTAATT